>SKCR01036477.1:0-56318 GCA_019454045.1 Zanthoxylum bungeanum | reverse complement strand
TTGAGACTTGAATTGGATGAAAGATTGATGATTGAAACATTTGATTTAATGTAAATGGCCTAATTTGCCCAATTTTGGAAATTGAAAATTAGGGTTCATAACCTATTCTAATTTGGGGGTTTTAGATATGTTGTGCATTAGAATGTGTATATGATGCATATAAAGTTTCATGTTGATTGGATTACATTTGGATGTGTTTTGAAGCATGAAATGACTAAAGGCACAAATGCCCCCAAATTGAAGCATTCGGCCAAGAAATTAATTTTTGTTTTTTTTTTGGTTGCTTTTGGTGTTTTGATGTTTTGAACATGCTAAGTTCATCTTAGTAATGATTTAGAATCATTCAAAATTGATTAGATCAATTTCGGACTAAAATGGACAAAATACCATATAAGGGTAATTTGGTAATTTCACTTGAATTTGATTCAATTGAAATTTTATTTCATTATTTGATTATTGGAATATTAAATAAATATGTTTATTTAATTAATCCGAGAAAAGTTTTGAAATCTGAAAATCTAATTTCACTCACCGCTTCCGCTGCGTTACCGGATTCACCCCCTAAATAACCCCTTCAAAGAGGTAATAGGTTGGACACGCAGGTCCAATTAATAAATCTAAATTTATTACAACAATTTCCAAAATTACCTTCACCTATCTAATATCCATCCGATATATATTATTCATACATCGCATCCATGTATTCACACAAAACATGTTATAAATCAATCTAATCCAATTAATTAATCTGAAATTAATGACCATCCAATGTTCAAACAACGATTTGATTTTGCGCGAGTCAAACTCGTTTTGCGAATAAGTACTCAAAGTACGAATTCATGAATTATATTAAACTAAAATATTAAATCCAATTTAATTTGTATTTAATACTAATTCTATATTAATTCCAAATTAAATAATTACACTTTTTAATGTACCTTTACGACTTAGATTCTAAATCTAATTATTATGGGTCTCAAAGCCCGATTAACATCCAATGTCTTTTTAATTAAAGTCCAATGGACTTTTAATTAATTTTTAAGGCATAGACTTTTGGTCAATATGGGTCAAACCCAAATACCAAAGCCCATTTAAGGAATCACCCTTATTTGCCAAGAAACCAATTTAGGCCCAATTAAAATTAAAGGTCCATTTAAGTCATATTGGACTTTATGGATATGGTTTTGGGCCCATTGATCCAACCAATTAGCCTAAACCAAACTTGGCCAACCAAACCCATTAAGCCCAATTACAACTTTACAAGCCCAATTCCAAATTTGGCCCAATTAATTAAATTACCAAAATTCCAAATTTCATAATTTAATTAACCTAAAGTGTATGTCAATTAATTAACCAAATTAATATTTCCAAAACACTAATTAGCCTAATTAATTATGCTCATTATCATCAACACATGTCCAACACATTTGAATCAAAAAATCACATCATTTTCATGCTTTAAGCTCACGGTATTGAAGGGGTTTTATGTCCGATTTCGTTTTCAATCCAATTGAATTACAAATCAACATTTCCCAATTGTTTCAAGTCATCCAATGATCAAAGGAACAAATAATACCATGACTATAGGGCACTTCAACCATTCGGCCAAGCCAATGGATTTGGGGAAAATCAATCCAATTCAATTTTCACAAAATTGATCACAAATAACTCCAAGTCATTCATTTACAAGCATGCTCAAACAAGTAATTTCACTCAAACATGCTCAAATTCAATTTACCCAAATTTTACCCTAATTCATTTCATGCTCAAAATGACTCAAGATACCATTGTTGGGTTTTTAGAAAGTCCCTGATCGATTTCAATCATAAATGATGTGCAAATACAACAAGAAATATGGCGGAATCATACTTACATTGATCGTTTTGGATGCGATGAACATAAGCCCTTTGCTCCCTTGAAGCTCTCGGCTTTCTCCCTTGTGTGCTCCTTGTGATTTTCGGTCATGTCCTCCATTGATGCTCCAAGCTCCAAGCTTTGCAAATGGTGATTCCATGCTCACAAGTCGGTTTCCCTATCACCTTTGGATGACCTTTCATGTGCTAGCATTGGCAAGATTTGCCACAAATCTTCCATTTTCTTTCTTAGTGCTCTCGGTTTTGAAGAAAAAAAGGGAGAGAAAAATGGCCTCTTGGCCGATGCAAAAGAGATGAGAGAAGGAGAGAATTTGTGTTTTTGTGTGTTGGTTAATTGATTTCCAAAATCGATTAAAACATATACCAAATTTTGAATTTCCAAAAGTCAAAAAGGTACAAGCATTAAAGCTATCTAACTACCACCATCAATCACAAGTGACAAGTTGTCACATCACTCAAAGTGACTAGACATCACATCAATTGATTGACTAGTGATTTGACGCTTGATGTGACTGTTGGACAAAATGACCCATAGCGTCACTATTTGCACAGATCATTGTGTTGTTGTAGCAAATTAACTATGTGACAAATGAGATTGTACTCTCATCATTTGTGATTAGATCACCTTAGATGTATAAATGAAGAGAGGTCCATATGATTAGTTCCTGGATTGAGAATTATATGAGACAGTATCAGTCCACGAAGGATTAATCATTAAATATCCCTAGTCGTAGTATTATCGAGACAGGACATCGATAATGCAGAATAGGCTAGTATTGCACTTGTGCGCGTTGTGAGGGCACAACGACATAGTTCTCATATATATAAGTATAGGATACTTATGCAAGTGCGATAGGAGGTTGTGTTTCACCGATGGTACGGGAAACAGCTTCGCTCTGGATAGACCCCTCGGAATCCCATTGGTATTATGACTATGTGTCTGTGGGAGGCCGAAATCAAGGTAGTGTGTATAGTCTTAACCTGAGACTTGCATCGCTAATACTTACGATAATCGATAGACTTTGGTCTTGGTGTGTACAGGGCTTTAACCGGTTCTGCGTACACCACTTCTGGGTTTATCAGAGAGTCATAGTGTATTGGGTGTGATGTCAAGACGGAAGTATCACTTCAGTCATAGTGGAGATGATGTCACGCAGGATACGGTATTAGTGCTCTTAAGTGATGCCGGCATCGGGATATATTATGACAAGGTCATGTATATCCGATTATAGAGACTAGTTACCAGACATCCGACATGTGCTTCGGACGGGGCAGACATTATCCAGCCCCAGCCCTAGCACGTGACTATCCGATACTGGGCTGATATACGCAATACTACGGTATACTACGCTTGATACAGATCTATATATTCCTGTAAGAATATTTCTGGAGAATGGGTAGGCATGGCGCTTTGCTAGAAGCCAACCTTGTCTTGTAAATCGGTATAAACGTAGTACGAGGTACTTACGTGTTCAGATAGTCCGACGACCGTATTTACTGCCAACATATCCGAGATCTCATGGGTCGCTTCCCGAAGATTCCGATGACGTATGACTCGCACTATGATTATCTGGGATTAATTAGTAAAGAGAGAAGATTAATTTCTAGAGAGAGAAAATTAATCTGGGATTATTTACAGAGATATTTTATCTCGGATAAAGTATCGTTAAAGAGAGAGAACGATTAATTTGGAATTAATCGATAAATTAATATATTTGATATATAAACGAAATTGGATTTCGACGCAGAATTAAATTAGATTTTAATTCGGGCGAACGAATTAATTTAGAATTAATTCGTTAGCGACGTGAATAGTGATTTCGCTAGGCGTAATCATTTAATTACGACGCAACGAAAAAATTGTTAATTTGGAATTAGCGAACCCGAGCCCGAGATTGTTTGCGAACACATTCACATTTCGAATGCAAGTACGGCACGCAAGTCAATCGAGTGTCAAATCGCAAGTTACATCAAGCGTCAAATCAATGTCACTTTGAGTGATGTGACAAGTTGTCACTTGATTTGAGTGATTGATGTAGTAGTTGAAAAGCATTAATGCTTTTGCTTTTAACTTTTTTGAAAATTGAAAAAGTGGTATATGGCTTTATTATTTTGGAAAAATATAAAAGCATTTTTCACTTTTCTTTTTTCAATAATCTCTCTCTCTCCTCACTTCACGTTTCTCTCATCTCCCTCTCTTTTCTTCTTCTCCCTTCACGCTTGGAACCGTTTCTTCTCCAAAAATTCTGGTTTGACCGAATCAATGAGAACAAGGAAGAAGATGTGGTGCTAGCAACACCTTGGGTTATATTATGGTTATAGGGAAACGAATTATGAGCTTGGAATTCCTTTTGAACCTTGAAGCTTTGAGCTTCCATGGAGGTCTTCAATTCCCGAATTTTCAAGGAGGAAGACAGCCCAAAACCGAGCATGATAGCAGTCCAAGGAGGCCAAAACCGAGCTTGAACAAGGAGGAAAATGGGTTTTGTTCTTCCTAGCATCAAACCAATCATGTGAGTATGTATTCCGCCTTATTCCTTTGATGTATTCATGCGTTTTTGTGCTTGATTTTGTTGATCTTGGGACCTATATTAGAAACCAACATGGTATCTAAGCTATTATCAAGCATGAAAAAGTTAGGGTTAAAATTGGGGATAATCAATTGAAGCATGATTTGGTTAAATTGGATGATTAAGTATGCTTGTATATTGATTAATTGAAGTTGTGCATGATCAATTTCATTAAATTGGATTGGATTCATTTTCCCTAAATTTTTGGCATGACAAATTGGGTAAAATCAATTGAAGCATGATTTGATTAAATTGATTGATTAAGTATGCTTAAATGTTTGATGAATAATGATGATTGGATCAATTTGAAGAAATTATGTTGGAACAAATTTCCCCAATTTTTTATGTTGGCATAAAGTGACAAATTTGGGTAAACTTGATTTTGAGCATATTTTGTGAAATTGGATGAATGAGAATGCTTAATATGTTTAATTTAAGATTGATTGGATCAATTTGTTGAAATTGTGTTTGAAACATTCCCCAAATTGGCTTATGTTGCCGAAATTAAAGAACCCTAAATTTCTTGGTGATTTTGTTTGTTTGATCATTGGATGACTTAAAACAATTGGGTAATGTTGTTTTGAAGTTCATTTAATTGAATTTTGATTTGGAACATTTTTCCCAAATTAAAGTGGCTTGGCCGAATTCAATTGAATTTGAAATTCATTGTGTTTTTTGATTTTAATTCATTGGATGAATTGAATTGATTTGGGAAATGATGATTGTGGATTCGATTGGATTGAAACCGAATCGATTGGAAAAACCCCTAATTGCCGAGAACAAAAGCATGTAAAATGGGTTTGATTTTAATAGATTGTGTTGGACATTATTTGTCATTATAGTGCATGATTAAGTATGCTAATTGATGTTTTAGAAATATTAATTGGGTGGTTAATTGTGTATTACACTTAGGTTAATTAATTATGGAATTTAGAATTTTATAAGTTAATTAATTGGGCTTATTTTTGGAAATTGGGCCTTTAAGGTTGTGATTGGGCTTTTGGGCTTTGTTGTACAAAGTTGAGTTTAGACAAATTTGGTTGGATCCAATTGGGCCTAAAACCGTATCCATAAAGTCCAATTATGACTTAATGACCTTAATTTATTAATTGGGCCTAATGGGCCAAAATTGATTTCTGGGCTTATGGGGTAACTCCCGGATTGGATTTTGGTTGTTCGGTTTGACCCGAGTTGACCAAAAGTCCACGCCTTAATAGAAATTAATTAAAAGCCCATTGGACTTTAATTAAATAAACATTAGATGTTAATCGGGCTTTGAGACCGTTGCGATTAAATTTGGAATTAAATAGTAAATTAGAATTAAATGCGTATTAAATTGGATTTAAATTATGTAGTTTAATTTAATTCAAGAATTCGTACTTTGAGTACTTATTCGCAAAACGAGTTTGACTCACGCAAAAATCAAATCGTTGTTTGAACATTGGATGATCACTAATTATCAGATTAATTAATTGGATTAGATTGATTGATAACATGCTTGTGTGGAATACATGGTTGCGATGCATGAATAATGTATATCGGATGGATATTAGTCGGGTGGGACAATTTTCGAAATTGTAATAATTTGATTTATTAATTGGACCTGCGTGTCCAGCCTTATCATCTCTATACTCTTTGTATTCTCTTCTCACCTATTCCCCTCAATGTAAATGAGGTTTCTTTAGAAGTGTAGTGTAACGGGTAGAAGTAAATACATGTGCTAGTTTTGGAGAGAGAAAATGAGAGATTTGATCTAGGATAAATGTAAAGTATCCATCCGCATATCATTATTATTTTATTTCATATGCGCTTTATTATGTGTTTAGAATGCATGTTTAAGGGTGTATGATGATGAGACCTTAATAAGATAATAAATTGGTAGCCAATTGCACGCGAAAAACCCTCGCTCAATATCAAGTGTTTTTCCTTCCATTGAGTGATTCTTACTCAAGATCCGAGATTGGCATTGGGTTGTTGGCCAAAGTCAAGCCTTTTGTCCGTCGAAGATGTGTTTGAATCACGAGAGTTTTGTTCCATATCGGTGTCTTGTCCAAGTTGTGGTTTGTTGGCCAAAGTCAAGACCACTTCTTGTCCATCGACATTGATTACGAAGCTTTCCATGGTCAATTGGTCACACTTGACTGGGATCACTAGGTTTGTTGTGCCAAAGCCAAGGCTTAGTTGATTCAGAGGAAAAAGGTTAGGTAATACATTGGATGTATTGGCATATATAAGATATATGTTTAGGATTTGGATATCCGCCTACTGGATCTAGGAATTGGATGGGATCCAATTGATCTTCGAGATCTACATAGTTAATTATCATACAATTTGTTGGCCAAAGTCAAGATTGTATGATATTTAACGGGATCCTAGCCCACTAGGAAACACGGTTTCCCGAGTACGTCGACAGAGGGTTAGAGGCTCGCCGAAAAATAGTGGGAGGCAAGAATTGAATTTGCAATACTCGTTCAATTACTCGCCATAACGCGCTCATTCAATTATTTCGTCGTTAGATTAAATGTTAGTTGGACTAATATTTAAATTGTTGTTTTAATAAACAGTTGGACTGTATTATATTTGATTATATTATTGGATTATATTAATCAATATATTTGAATTAATTAATTTCGATTTACAGTTGATTTTATAATGGATTATAGTAATCAATGTAATTGAGGTTAATTAATTTAAATTATATTTGATTATATAGTTGGACTATTATAATCATTAAATAAATAGTACCACAAATCGTTGATTAAATAGTTGGACTATTAGAATCAAGATATAATTGAAAGATTGACATTTAAAACATAATCCTGGGGAAAATGTGTTTAAATGGTTTAATTTTCAAATTGGGAATAAAGTTTCAGGATGGTCCTGGAAATTAATAGGTTATTTTATTTGATAAAATAATATATAAGCTTGTAGCGCAAGGCGCACCTTAATTCGATATTCCAGAAACACGAGGCTTGGCCAAAGGCTTCTGGAGTGTTGAAACAGGCAAAGGCAAAATCATTATAATCTTCTTGGAAGATAAAAGACATATCCTAAGAAGGAATAGAAGACGAGCAAGGCTCTGACTTCAAATATGATTGTCATAATTATGTTCACAACTAGTATTGAAATTGGATTTTAAATACTTAGTGTGGTACATAAAATATATTGATGTTCAGAATCTATTTTGAACAGGATACTGACTTCAATTGAGATTTATCTGCGAATTGAAAACGGGACGAAAGTCGCTGTTTTAACCGTAGATATCTGAATTTAGGAACTACCTTCGGGTTAGTACTTAAATTTAGAAACTGTTATAATGTAGCTAGTTTGACTAGAAATATTATCTCTATATCGCGTATAACCCGCTGCGGGTGTACCTTTATATTCTAACACTAAAGTGTTTCATTATATAAAGATGATATTGAGATAAACACATTATATGTGAATAACAGAATTTATATTTTGAATATAAATGATATCTCAATTATATAACATGACAAATAAATAGCTCAAATTGATTTGATCAGTTAAGAAACTTAATTGTGGCATAGTTGTCAGGGACACTACTAAACAAGAATCGTATATCCACACTTTTTGAAGAGCGGGTACTAGGACTGATTTGATTCCATTCAAATAAAGTCTACGAATCTAGTCTATTTGGGCAAAGTGCCTAAAACACTATTTACTTGGTAAAAGTGTAAATGCCACCGATCTGTTAGCCCTACTTCATAGTGAAGCAAGTGGACCCATGTCTAGCTAGGCTAGATATGGATATGAATATTTCGTGACCTGTACGGATGTGGCATCGCGTATGGTTATGTGTTTCTTTTGAAACACAAATCGGAAACTTTTAGAGTTTCGACACGAAATAGACAAATAGATCGGCTAAAGTATTAAACAGTCATGGTAAGACTGTAATGGAAATCTTAAGCAATAAGTTTTCTTGTATATATGAAAGAGTATAGTATTCTTTCAAATAAGGACTCCTCCCCGAATAAACGTCAGTTTGACGGTGTGTCCAAACGGATTAAACCGAATTTTGTTAGACATAATAAGGTTAATCACGAGTCGCTCTGAGCTACCATTTCCTTCAACGGATAACTTTAAACAGTGCAAAACTTATTTTGAATAAGGTTCCATAATAATCTGTTTGATAGATATCATATTAGATATGAACGGGATAGAAACCCGGTTTCTCATTCTTGATAATTGGGTAGCTAGGCATATGTTTGGATGATACCAAACTAAAACCCAAATAGGATAAGTGCCAAAGGTAGGTTATCATAGGGATACCATAAGTATTGTACTTATATACCTCACAAGAGAACATTAGATTGTTACTCACCATACGGTTTTCCTGAGAGGAATACCGATATGCAGTGGTAAGTGGGAGGATAGTATTACTCGATGGAAATCGGAGTAATACTGTTCAAGGCACTGAATCTTAATGGAACATGAATAGTTCATCCAGGATGAGACTATTACAATTAATCTTCGAATACACAAGAACCGCGTAGGTCGGATAGAGTCAGAAAAAAACCTGGGGTATGGGTTTCTGATCTAACCTCATAAAGATGTGAATCTTATTGAGGAATACCAACTGACTACGTATGAGGAAGTGATACAAGATATCAACTCCCTAATTATGGCAAAGTGCCGTATAATCCGAAATGGATTCCATGTATATAACCAGTTTGGATACTAGTTGATGTACCACAAGGCATTGTGCCTAATGGTACTTAAAAGTCTTCTAGGAAGACATACATGGATGACAACATACCAACGTATAAATCTAGGCTTTAACGGAAACGTATCGTTATCAACATTGTGTTGATTACGATTCAACCTTTTAACCTGTTGCCACGGTAAATCCATTTGGATAATGCAGTTATTCGATCCATGATTGGATTGAAGCAAGCATTAGTTTCTTGGAATTAATCGTTTTGATATAATCATAATGGTGTACGATTTAATTCAAAACGAAAATAATTCTTGTGTATATAAGGAGGTTAGTGGGAGTGCACTGACAGTGGCTATCCTATAAAATATGATAATACGTCATTTCTTGGAAATGATATTCCCATAAAATAAATATCGGAAAGCTTGGCTTTCGAATCCTCTCCTAGAAACCATACATTGAAAAATGTACAAGACCTGGTGTATCATACGCTTTGAGCATATGGATTCACAAACAGCCAATCTGAGTGATAGTCACTGGATTAATATTAAGAACATCCGTTAGTATCTTAGAGAATAAGGATGTTGTCTTAGTCTATGGAGAAGGGAACTTAAAGTGACTGGGGTCCTGTAGCAAGTTTCATATAACCGATAAAAAACGACTAAAAGTCGCAACGCTACTTATACAGTTTGAATACGGTACAGTGAGCTGAAATCTTCCATGCAAGATATTGTTACCGAATACAATAAATGCGGATTATTGCTGCAGCTGAGGCAACAATAGAAGTCATTTGGGTCGATACAAATCTAATTAGATTAGATATAGTTCTGTTAGCTGCTGAGCTAGGCGTCAGCACAGGCTTAAAGAATTAATGGTCTCATCGACGATCCAGATATATACTTCTATATCATCTGATTCGTTCTTCATACATCGTGGCGATGTGATGATCGTATAAATCGCATCAAACGATAATCATACAAATCCGCTGACGAAAACATTTTCTCAGCATTTTGAGCCAACCGTACATAGTTCGGTGTGAGACACTTGAGTGACTGGCTATGTGCCAAGTGGGAGATTGTTGGACAAAATGACCCATAGCGTCACTATTTGCACAGATCATTGTGTTGTTGTAGCAAATTAACTATGTGACAAAGGAGATTGTACTCTCATCATTTGTGATTAGATCACCTTAGATGTATAAATGAAGAGAGGTCCATATGATTAGTTCCTGGATTGAGAATGATATGAGACAGTATCAGTCCACGAAGGATTAATCATTAAATATCCCTAGTCGTAGTATTATCGAGACAAGACATCGATAATGCGGAATAGCTAGTATTGCACTTGTGCGCGTTGTGAGGGCAACACGCATAGTTCTCATATATATAAGTATAGGATACTTATGCAAGTGCGATAGGAGGTTGTGTTTCACCGATGGTACGGGAAACAGCTTCGCTCTGGATAGACCCCTCGGAATCCCATTGGTATTATGACTATGTGTCTATGGGAGGCCGAATCAAGGTAGGTGTGTATAGTCCTTAACCTGAGACTTGCATCGCTAATACTTACGATAATCGATAGACTTTGGTCTTGGTGGTACAGGGCTTTAACCGGTTCTGCGTACACCACTTCTGGGTTTATCAGAGAGTCGTAGTGTATTGGGTGTGATGTCAAGACGGAAGTATCACTCCAGTCATAGTGGAGATGATGTCACGCAGATACGGTATTAGTGCTCTTAAGTGCTGGCCGGCCATCGGGATATTATGACAGGTCATGTATATCCGATTATAGACTAGTTACCAGACATCCGACACTGTGCTTCGGACGGGCAGACACTTATCCAGCCCCAGCCCTAGCACGTGACTATCCGATACTGGGCTGATATACGCAATACTACGGTATACTACGCTTGATACAGATCTATATATTCCTGTAAGAATATTTCTGGAGAATTGGGTAGGCATGGCGCTTTGCTAGAAGCCAACCTTGTCTTGTAAATCGGTATAAAACGTAGTACGAGGTACTTACGTGTTCGATAGTCCGACGACCGTATTTACTGCCAACATATCCGAGATCTCATGGGTCGCTTCCGAAGATTCACCGATGACGTATGACTCGCCTATGATAATCTGGGATTAATTAGTAAAGGAATAAGATTAATTTCTAGAGAGAGAAAATAATCTGGGATTATTTACAGGAGATATTTTATCTCGGATAAAGTATCTTAAAGAGAGAGAACGATTAATTTGGAATTAATCGATAAATTAATATATTTGATATATTAAACGAAATTGGATTTCTACGCGGAATTAAAATTAGATTTTAATTCGGGTGAACGAATTAATTTAGAATTAATTCGTTAGCGACGTGAATAGTGATTTCGCTAGGAGTAATCATTTAATTACGACGCAATGAAAAATTCGTTAATTGGAATTAGCGAACCCGAGCCCGAGTTGTTTGCGAGCACATTCGCATTTCGAATGCGAGTACGGCACGCAAGTCAAATCGAGCGTCAAATCGCAAGTTACATCAAGCGTCAAATCAAATGTCACTTGAGTGATGTGACAAGTTGTCACTTGATTTGAGTGATTGATGTAGTAGTTGAAAAGCATTAAGCTTTGCTTTTAACTTTTTTGAAATTGAAAAAGTGGTATATGGCTTTATTATTTTGGAAAATATAAAAGCATTTTTCACTTTTTCTTTTTCAATAATCTCTCTCTCATCCTCACTTCACGTTTTCTCTCCTCTCCCTCTCTTTTCTTCTTCCTCTCCTTTGTTGGATAATATGACCCATAGCGTCACTATTTGTACAGATCATAGTGTTGTTGTACAAATTAACTATGTGACAAGGAAATTGCACTCTCATCATTTGTGATTAGATCACCTTAGATATATAAATGAGAGAGGCCCCTATGATTAGTTCCTGGATTGAGAATGATATGAGACAGTATCAGTCCACGAAGGATTAATCATTAAATATCCCTAGCCGGAGTATTATCGAGACGGGACATCGATAATGCGGATAGGCTAGTATTGCACTTGTGCGCGTTGTGAGGGCACAACAGCATAGTTCCTCATATATTTGGGTATTGGATACTCATGCAAGTGCGATAGGAGGTTGTGTTTCACCGATGGTACGGGAAACAGCTTCGCTCTGGATAGACCCCTCGGAATCCCATTGGTATATGACTATGTGTCTATGGGAGTCCGACATCAGGGTAGGTGTGTATGGTATTAACTTGAGACTTGCAACCGCTAATGCTTACGACAATCAATAGACTTTGGTTGAGGTCGTCTAGGACTCTAACCGGTTCTGTGTACGCCAATGCTGGGTATATTGAGAATCGTAGAGTATTGGGTGTGATTTCAAGACGGAAGTATCACTCCAGTCATAGTGGAGATGATGTCACGCAGGATACGGTATTAGTGCTCTTAAGTGCTGTGCCGACCATCGGGATATTTATGACAAGGTCATGTATATCCGATTATAGAGACTAGTTACCAGACATCCGATATGTGCTTGCGACGGGGCAGACACTTATCCAGCCCCAGCCCTAGCACGTGACTATCCGATACTTGGGCCGATATACACGTTACTTGGTATACTTACACGCCTGATATAGATCTTAAATATTCTTAGATGAATATGACCGGAGAATTGGGATAGAATCGTGCTTTGCTAGAAGCCGATCTTGTCTCGTAAATCGGTAGAAACGTAGTACTTGGTACGTACGTGATTCGGATATTCCGACGACCGTATTTACTGTCGAATTATCCAGGGATCTCATGGGTCGCTTCCCAATAATCCACCGATGACGCACAACTCGCACTCTTATATAATCTGGGATTATATAGAAGAGAGAGAAAATTAATCTAGGATTAATTACCGAGATATTTTATCTAGGATAAAATATCGTCTAGAGAGAGATAACGATTAATTTGGAATTAATCGATAAATTAATATATTCGATATATTAAACGAAATGGATTTCGACGCGAAATTGAAATTGGATTTTAATTCGGGCGAACGAATTAATTTGGAATTAATTCGTTAGCAACGTGAATAGTGAATTCGCTAGGCGTAATCATTTATTACGACGCAACGGAAAGTTCGTTAATTTGGAATTAGCGAACCCGAGCCCGAGTGTGATTGCGAGCGCATTCGTATTTCGAATTCGAGTGCGGCGTCGCAAGTCGCATCAAGCGTCAAATCATTCGTCACATCAAGCGTCAAATCAAATGTCACTTTGAGTGATGTGATTGATTGATGTGATTGATTGATTGATCGAAAAGACAACTAGTCACTTTGAGTGATGGTAGTTGTTGGAATAGTTGATGTAGTATGGTGGGAGACTTTATTACCTTTTTATTTTGATTTTTTGAAAAGAAAAATAAATGGTAATTGTTATATATTTTTGGAAAATATATAAGCAAAAGTCTTTACACATTTTATACATATAACACAACTTCTTCTCTCTCAATTTTCTCTCTTCTCTCACAGCCCAAAACACACAAAATGTTCACTGGTTTTCTAACCAGAAATGGCGTGACAAATGGGAAGCAAGAGTGGGATTTTATGGCAAAAACTCAAGTGCTAGCACACTTACGAGTCTTACGAAGGTGGTAGGGAGGTTCACCCATGAGCCGGGATCCGTCGGACGAGGCTTGGAGCTCCGTTTCGTAGCTCAAAATCTGAAAATGGAAGGCAGTGAACTGCTGCAGTGGACGCCAAAATAGTGGGCTATTTGTGCTTGATTCGTCTTCAAATCGTCTCAACCGATCGAGTGAGTATTCTGCAACTTCGTCGATATGTATTCGCAATGTTTTTCATGCTTATAATCGATCCGGGACCTTAATAGAAACCAACAATGGCATCAAGAGCCTAGGTTTGAGCATGAAAATTTTAGGGCTTAAAATTTGGGCAAATTGAATTTGAGCATGATTTGTGAAATTGGATTGATGAATATGTTTAAATGTGTTTTGTATTGAAAGTTGATTGGATCAATTTCATGAAAATTGATTTGAATATTTTTTTCCCCAAATGTATCATGTTGGCCGAATGTAATGTTATTTTGGAAATCTTGGATTTTTGATTTTGATTCATTGGATGAGTTAGAATCATGTAGGATGATGTTAATTTGAAACTAATTGGATTGGATTTTGAATTGAACATAAAATCCCCAAAATCTTATGTTGGCCGAATTGGTATAATGCCCTAATATCTTGGTAATTTTTGATTTTGTGACATTGGATGTGTATGAAATCAAATTGGATGGTGATTTAATGTCGATTGTGGGTTCGATTGGATTGAAACCAAATCGGACACAAAATCCCTCCTTGGCCGAGAGCTTAAAAGCATGTAATGGGTTTTGATTTTTTCATTTATGTGTTGGACATGTGATGATGATAATGAGCATGATTAATTGGACTATTTCATGTTTTGGAAAAATTGATTTGGGTGATTAATCATGTAATGCACTTTAGGTAATTAAATTGTGGAATTGGATTCATGTAATTTAGTTATTTAGGCCTTAAATTGGATTTGGGCTTATTATGTTGTAAATGGGCTTATTGGGCTTTGTTGTACAAAGTTGGATTTAGGCCAAATGGATTGGATCCAATTGGGCCCAAAGCCACTTCCGTTAAGCCCAAATGCGACTTATAAACCTTTAAAGTTTAATTGGGCCTAATGGGCCTAAATTGATTTCTAGGCTTATGGGGTTACTCCTTGATTGGGCTTTGGTTGCCGAAGCCCACGCCTTAAAGAATTAATTAAAGGCCCATTAGACTTGAATTGAATTGACGTTGGACGTTAATCGGGCTTTGAGTCCCGACGCGATTAAATTTGGAATTTAAGTCGTTAAAGGTTTATTAAATAAAGTGTAATATTCAATTTGGAATTGAATAGTGAATTAGTATTAAATACATGTTAAATTGGATTTAATTATGTAGTTTAATTTAATTCATGAATTCGTACTTTGAGTACTTATTCGCAAAACGAGTTTGACTCGACCAAAATCAAATTGTTGTTTGAACATTGGATGATCACATAATTATCAGATTAATTAATTTGATTAGATTGATTGATAGCATGCTTATGTGTGAATACGTGGTTGTGATGAATGAATAATGTATATCGGATGGATATTAGTCGGGTGATGCAATTTTGGAAATTGTTGTAATAAATTCGATTGATTAAATTGGACCTGCGTGTCCAGCCTTATCACCTTTATTCTCTTTGTATTCTCTTCTCACCTATTCCCCTCAATGTAAATGAGGTTTCTTTAGAAGTGTAGTGTAACGGGTAGAGTAATACAAGTGCTAGCTTGAGTGAGAAAGGAGAGATTTGATCTAGGATCAATGTGTTAAGTATCCATCCGCATATCATTATTATTTATTTTCATACTCGCTTTATTATGTATTTAGAATGCATGTTTAAGGGTGTATGATGATGACCTTAACAAAGATAATGAAATTGGTAGCCAATTTGCACGCGAAAAGCCCTCATCAAATATCATGCGTCTTTTCCTTCCATTGAGTGATTCTTGCTCAAGATCCTAGATTGGCATGGGTTGTTGGCCAAAGTCAAGCCCTTGTCCGTCGAAGATGTGTTTGAATCACGAGCTTTGTTCCATATTGGTGTCTTGTCCAAGTTGTGGTTTGTTGGCCAAAGTCAAGACCACTTCTTGTCCATCGACATTGATTACGAAGCTTCCATGGTCAATGGGTCCGCGCTTGACTGGGATCATCAGGTTTGTTGCGCCAAAGCCAAGGCCTAGTTGATTCCGAGGAAAAAGGTTAGGCTATATATTGGATATATAGGCATATATAAGATATATGTTTCGGACTTGGATGTCCACCTACCGGATCTAGGAGTTGGATGAGATCCAATTGATCTTAGAGATCTACCTTTTAATTATCATACAATTTGTTGGCCAAAGTCAAGATTGTGTGATATTTAACGGGATCCTAGCCCACTAGGAACACACGGTTTCCCGAGTACTCGACAGAGGGTTAGAGGCTCGACGAAAAATAGTGGGAGGCAAGAATTGAATTTGCAATATTCGTTCAATTACTTTACTCGCCATACGCGCTCAAACACAATATCACTCGTCATATATTAAAAGTATTAGTTGGACTAATATTTAATGTTTGTTTAATAACAGTTGGACTGTATTATAGTTGATTATATATAATTGGATTATATTAATCAATATATTTGAATTAATTAATTTCAGTTTACAGTTGATTTTATAATTGGATTATAGTAATCAATGTAATTGAGGTTAATTAATTTGGATTATATTTGATTATATAGTTGGACTATTATAATCATTATAATATATAGTACCATTAATCGTTGATTAAATAGTTTGACTATTGTAATCAAGATAAAATTGAAAAGTTGGATATTTAAAATATAATCTGGGATTAAAATATTTTAAATGATTTAATTTTCAAATTGGGAATAAATAATAGGTTACTTTATTTGATAAAATAACTTATTCTACCTTAAGCCCAAAATTAAGCAAAATAAGTAGAGCATAAAATCTTTGGAAGATTTATGTGATGATGACTTTAGTGCTTAATTTAATATACTTGTCAAAAAATCTATGTTTAGATTTAAAAGTATTAAATTGCAATTAATAATTCTTAGAGAATTGATTTGACTATTCTAGAGGTGAAAAGTCAAAGTTTGCAATTGGGCATGTAGCACGAGGTGCACATTGTTTCAATATTCTAAAACCCAAGGCTTGGCCTAAGGTTCCTGAAATATTGAAAAGGATAATTGACATATCCCAAAGTGACTACCATTTGGATATGGCAGACACGAAGGAATTAAAGAAAGGGCAATGCTCTTACTTAAAAATGATTGTCAAAGTTATGTTCACTACTAGTATTGAAATTAGATTTTAAATATTTAGTATGGTACATAAAATATATGTATTGATGTTCAGAATCTGCTTTGAGCAGGATACTGATTTCAAGCTGAGATTGTTCTGCGAATCGGAAACGGGACGAAAGTCGCTGTTTCGACCGTAGATACCTAAGTTTAGGAACTACCCTTCGGGTGTGTACTTAAATTAGGAACTGTTATAATGTAACTAGTTTGACTAGAGACATTATCTCTATATCAGTGTTTAATCCATTGTGGATAAACCTTTATATTCTAGAACATTAAGTGTTTCATTATATAAAGATGATACTGAGATAAACACATTAGATGTGAATAACAGAATATATATTTTGATATAATTAAGATCTCAAAACATATAAAATGACAAATAAATAGCTCAAATTGATTTGATCAATAGAGACTTATTTGTGGCATTGTTGTCTGGGACACAATTAAACAAGACTCGTATATCCGCACTTTTGAAGAGTGGGTACTAGGACTGATTTGACTATTCAAATAGGTCTGTGAATCTAGTTTTTATAGGTAAAGTACCTAAAATACTATTTACTTGGTAATAATATAAGGGCCACCGATCTGTAAGCCCTATTCATGGTGAAGTTAGTGGGCCCATATCTAGCTAGGCTAGATGTGAACATGAATATTTCGTGACCTTAACGGATGTGGCATCACGTTATGGTTATGTGTTTTCTTTTGAAGAACACATATCGGAAACTATTAGAGTTTCGACACGAAGTAGATAAACAGATCGGCTATAGTATTAAGCCGTCACGGTAAGACCGTAATGAAAATACTTAAGCAGTAAGTTTCAAACATACATGAAAGAGTAAGTATTCTTTCAGATGAGGACTCCTCCCGAGACACGTCATTTAGACGGTGTGTCCGAACGAAAACCAAATTTTGTTGGACATGATATGGTTTATCACGAGTCGCTCTGAGCTATCATTTCCTTCAACAGGATATGTATTAACAGTGCAAAACTTATTTAGAATAAGGTTCCATATAAATCTGTTTGACAGATATCATATAGGATATGAACAGGAAAGAAACGGGGTTTCTCATTCCTAAAAATTTGGGTATGCCAGGCATAACGTTGGATGATACCAAACTAAAAAACCAAATTGGATAAGTGCCAATTATAGGTTATCCTTGGGAAAACCATAAGTATAGTACTTATATATCTCACAAGAGAACATGTAATTGTTGCTCACCATGCGGTTTTCCTAAGAGGAACACCGATATGCAGTGGTCAGTGGGAGGATAGTGATACTCGATGAAAATCGGAGTAATACTGTTCAAGGCACGAAGTCCTTAATGGAACACATATAGTTCATCAAGGATGAGACTATACCATTAATCTTCGAATACACAAGAACCTCGTAGATCAGAGAGAATCAGAAAACAACCTGGGGTATGGGTTTCTGATGTAACCCCTTAAAGATGTAAATCTTATGGTGGTATACCAACCGACTACGTACGAGGAAGTGATACAAGGTATCGACTCCCTATTATGGCAAAGTGCCATGAGTCCGAAATGGATTCCATGTATAACAACTATGTTTGGATACTAGTTGTTGTACCGCAAGGCATTATGCCTATTGGTACAGTAAACGTCTTCAAGGAAGACATACATGGATGGCAACATACCAACGTACAAAGCTAGGCTTTTGACGGAAAGGTATCGTTATCAACATTGTGTTGATTACGGTTCAACCTTTTACCTGTTGCCATGGTAAATCCATTTTGAAGATGCTTGTTGATACTGCATATTTCATTTATGAAATGTATCAGTTAATGATCAAAATCGCTTTCCTGAAAAGGAAACCTCTTGGAGGATGCTTACAACATCCTGACGATTTTGTATAACCGACAAACAAGGTTTGCGGGTTATTCGATCCATGTTTGGATTGAAGCAAGTATAAGGTTCTTGGAACTGTCGTTTTGAAATAATCATAATGGTTAATGATTTGATTCTAAACGAAATGATTCTTGTGTATATAAGGAGGTTAGTGGGAGAGCACTGATAATGAAATTCCCATAAAGCAATTGGTGAAAGCTTGGCTTTCATCGAAATTCTCCGTAGAATTCTGGAGAGTAACAACCTTTATTCAAGGAATAAAGATCTACTGGGATAGATTTGGAGTTGTTAACACTCTCTGGGAAATTGTACATTTAAAATGTACTTGATATGGTGTCTCATACGCTTTGAGCATATGGAGTCACAATCAGGTCAATCCAAGTGATAGTCACTGGATTGAAGTTAAGGACATCTGTTAGTATCTTAGAGAACTAAAGATGCTGTCTTAAACTATGGAAAAAGAGAACTTGAAGTGACTGGGATCACTACCGCAAGTTTCCAAACAGTTAAATACTGCCGGTACTATAAAGTTTGAATAACGGGACAGTGAGCTGGAAATCTTCCGAGCAAGATACTGTTGCCGAATAAACAACAAATGCGGATTATTGCTGCAGCTGAGGTAGCAATAGAAGCCATTGGGTCGATAATAAATCTAATTAGATTAGATATAGTTCTGTTAGCAGCTGAGCTAGGCGTCAGCACAAGGCTAAAGAATTAAAGGTCTCATTGACGATCCAGATATATACTTCTATTCATCTGATTCGTTCGGATCATACATCGTGGCGATGTGATGATCGTATAAATCGCGTCAGACGATAATCATGGAAATCCGCTGACGAAAACCTTTTCTCAGCAATTTGAGCGAACCGTACATAGTTCGGGTGTTCGACACTTGAGTGACTGGCTATGTGCCAAGTGGGAGATTGTTGGATATATGACCCATAGCGTCACTATTTGTACAGATCATAGTGTGTGTTGTACAAATTAACTATGTGACAAGGAAATTGCACTCTCATCATTTGTGATTAGATCACCTTAGATATATAAATGAAGAGAGGTCTCTATGATTAGTTCCTGGATTGAGAATGATATGAGACAATATCAGTCCACGAAGGATTAATCATTAAATATCCGTAGCCGAGTATGTATCGAGACTGGACATCGATAATGTGGAATAGGCTAGTATTGCACTTGTGCGCGTTGTGAGGGCACAACGGCATAGTCTCATATATTTTGGTATTGGATACTCATGCAAGTGCGATAGGAGGTTGTGTTTCACCGATGGTACGGGAAACAGCTTCGCTCTGGATAGACCCCTCGGAATCCCATTGGTATTATGATTATGTGTCTATGGGAGTCCGACATCAGGGTAGGTGTGTATGGTCTTAACCTGAGACTTGCACCGCTAATGCTTACGACAATCAATATACTTTGGTTGAGGTCGTCTAGGACTCTAACCGGTTCTGTGTACGCCAATGCTGGGTATATTGAGAATCGTAGAGTATTGGGTGTGATGTCAAGACGGAAGTATCACTCCAGTCATAGTGGAGATGATGTCACGCAGGATACGGTATTAGTGCTCTTAAGTGCTGGCCGGCCATCGGGATATTATGACAAGGTCATGTATATCCGATTATAGAGACTAGTTACCAGACATCCGATATGTGTTTCGGACGGGGCAGACACTTATCCAGCCCCAGCCCTAGCACGTGACTATCCGATACTGGGCCGATATACACGTTACTTGGTATACTACGCCTGATATAGATCTTAAATATTCTTAGATGAATATGACCGGAGAATTGGATAGACTTCGTGCTTTGCTAGAAGCCGATCTTGTCTCGTAAATCGGTAGAACGTAGTACTTGGTACGTACGTGATTCGGATATTCCGACGACCGTATTTACTGCCGAATTATCCGGGGATCTCATGGGTCGCTTCCCAATAATCCACCGATGACGCACAACTCGCACTCTTATATAATCTGGGATTATATAGAAGAGAGAGAAAATTAATCTAGGATTAATTACCGAGATATTTTATCTAGGATAAAATATCGTCTAGAGAGAGATAACGATTAATTTGGAATTAATCGATAAATTAATATATTCGATATATTAAACGAAATTGGATTCGACGCGAAATTGAAATTGGATTTTAATTCGGGCGAACGAATTAATTTGGAATTAATTCGTTAGCGACGTGAATAGTGAATTTGCTAGGCGTAATCATTTAATTACGACGCAACGGAAAGTTCGTTAATTTGGAATTAGCGAACCCGAGCCCGAGTGTGATTGCGAGCGCATTCGTATTTCGAATTCGAGTGCGGCGTCGCAAGTCGCATCAAGCGTCAAATCATTCGTCACATCAAGCGTCAAATCAAATGTCACTTTGAGTGATGTGATTGATTGATGTGATTGATTGATTGATCGAAAAGACAACTAGTCACTTTGAGTGATGGTAGTTGTTGGAATAGTTGATGTAGTATGGTGGGAGACTTTATTACCTTTTTATTTTGATTTTTGAAAAGAAAAATAAATGGTAATTGTTATATATTTTTGGAAAATATATAAGCAAAAGTCTTTACACATTTTATACATATAACACAACTTCTTCTCTCTCAATTTTCTCTCTTCTCTCACGCCCCAAAAACACACAAAATGTTCACTGGTTTTCTAACCAGAAATAGCGTGACAAATGGGAAGCAAGAGTGGGTTTTTGTGGCAAAAACTCCAGTGCTAGCACACTTACGAGTCTTGCGAAGGTGGTAGGGAGGTTCACCCATGAGCCGGGATCCGTCGGACGAGGTTTGGAGCTCCGTTTCGCAGTTCAAAATCTGAAAATGGAAGGCAGTGAACTGCTGCAGTGGACGCCAAAATAGTGGGCTATTTGTGGCTTGATTCGTCTTCAAATCGTCTCAACCGATCGATGTGAGTATTCCGCAACTTCGTCGATATGTATTCGCAATGTTTTTCATGCTTATAATCGATCCGGGACCTTAATAGAAACCAACATCCTTCACGCTTGGAACCGATTTCTTCTCCAAAAATTCTGGTTTGACCGAATCAATGAGAAGCAAGGAAGAAGATGTGGTGCTAGCACACACCTTGGGTTATATTATGGTGATAGGGAAACGAATTTATGAGCTTGGAATTCCTTTTGAACCTTGAAGCTTTGAAATTCCATGGAGGTCTTCAATGGCCAAATTTTCAAGGAGGAAGACAGCCCAAAACCGAGCATGATAGCTGTCCAAGGAGGCCAAAACCGAGCTTGAACAAGGAGGAAAATGGGTTTTGTTCTTCCTAGCATCAAACCAATCAATGTGAGTATGTATTCCGCCTTATTCCTTTGATGTATTCATGCGTTTTTGTGCTTGATTTTGTTGATCTTGGGACCTATATTAGAAACCAACAGTGACTTGTGGGCCGTACTTGAATTCGAAATACGAGTGCGCCCGCAAACACTCCCGGGCTCGGGTTTGCTAATTCCGAATTAACGAATTTTCCGTTGCGACGTAATTAAATCAAATTCAATTAAATAATTTTGCCTAGCAAAATTACTATTCACGTCGCTAACGAATTAATTCTAAATTAACTCGTTCGCCCGAATTAAAATCTAATTTTAATTCCGCGTCGAAATCCAATTTCGTATAATATATCGAATATATTATTTTATCGATTAATTCCAAATAAATCGTTCGCTCTCCTTAAATAATATTTTATCCTAGATAAAATATCTCCGTAATTAATCTCAGATTAATTTTCTCTCTCTATTAATTAATCCCAGATTAATAAAGTGCGAGTCATACGTCATCGGTGAATCTTCGGGAAGCGACCCATGAGACCCCCGGATATGTTGGCAGTAAATTCGGTCGTCGGACTATCCGAACACGTACGTACCTAGTACTACGTTTTTACCGATTTACAAGACATGGTTGGCTTCTAGCAAAGCACCGTGCCTACCCAATTCTCCAGAAATATTCTTACTGGAATATGTGATCTATATCAGGCGTAGTATACGTAGTATTGCGTATTATGATCCAGTATCGGATGTCACATGCAAGGCCTGGGGCTGGAATTGTGTCTGCCCCGTACGAAGCACATATCGGATCTCTGGTAACTAGTCTCTATAGTCAGATAAACATGACCTAGTCATAATATCCCGATAGCTGCAGCATAAAAGAGAACCAGTTCCATATCCTATGTGATCATCATCTCCACTATGACTGGAGTGATACTTCCATCTCGACATCACACCCAATACACTACGATTCTCAATATACCTAGAAGAGGCGTACACATAACCTGTTAAAGCCCTGGAAGACCAAAGCCAAAGTATATTGATTGTCGCAAGTATTAGCGGTGCAAGTCTCAGGTTAAGACCAAATACACCTACCCTGATTCGGACTTCTATATACACATAGTCATACTACCAATGGAATTCCGCGGGTCTATCCAGAGCGAAGCTGTTTCCGTACCATCGGTAAACACAACCTCTTATTACACTCGCATGAGTATCCTATACCCAAATATATGAGAACTATGCTGTTATGCTCCCACAACGCGCACAAGTGTAATACTAGTCTTTTACGCATTATCGATTTCCAATCTCGATAATACTCTGACTAGGGATGTTTGATTATTAAACCTTCGTGGATTGATACTGTCTCATATGATCTCAATCCGGAACTAATCATATGGACCTTCTATCATTTATACATCTTGGTAATCTAATTACAAATGATAAAAGAGCAATTTCCTTTGTCACATAGTTAATTTGTACAAGAACACCATGATCTGTACAAATAGTGATGCTATGGGTCATAACTGTCCAACAACAGTCACGCTTCAGTGACCCCGTTTGCCACAGTTTAGGCTGACATCTTGGGATATGTCCTTTGTCTTCCCAGAAGACAGTGATGATTTTGCCTTTGCCCCTTTTAGAAGCTCTGGCTCTGACTCCTAGAGTATAGCCATTAACTCTCCAAGAGTTTACTCTTGGTTCAATATGAACCTGCCCCAGCTTTCGGGTAGAGACTATAAGATCAAATCTTTGGCAGTCTCGGCCACGTAGGTAAAACCCAGCTTACCTTGCTGTTCGATGTTAGCAATCATCTATAACACCTAGTGTTAGACAGATGTAACCTCTGACATACACGAGCGAAAAAGCTTATGTTGCAATTTGTACTTCTAAGATCTAAGAATAGATTTATGAAGATCTTTAATTTCATCATCATGGTACAATGATCTAATCCTTAATTTTGACGACGGAATTAAAGAGTCATTGCAGTAAGTATAAGGATTGAGCACTAAAGTTATCATCACATGAATATTCCAAATATCATGTTCTACTATTTGCTCAACTCCAGGCTTAGGCCCAAGATGTTACTCTATCAAATAGAACAACTTCTCAGTTTCCAGGACTATCCTGAGATTTTATTCCCAATTTGAAAATTAAAACCGTTTAAAGACATTTTCCCCAGGATTATGTTTTAAACACTAATCTTTCAGTTATTCTTGATTGCTATAGTCCAACTATCCAATCAACGATTTCTGGTACTATTGATTATAATGATTACTATAGTCTAACTATATAATCAACTATAATTTAATTGGTTAAATTCAAATATATTGATTACTATAATCCAATTATATAATCAACTATAATTGAAGTAGTTTGAATACAGTCCAACTGTTCAAATTTAAAACAACGATTAAATATTAGTCCAACTAATATATTAATATAACGACGAAAAATTGAAATGAGCGCGTATTGGCAAGTAACTAAACAAAATTGCAAATTTAATACTTGCCTCCCACTATTTTTCGGCGAGCCTCTAAACCTATGGTGAGTACTCGGGAAACCTTGTTTCCTAGTGGGCTAGGATCCCGTTAAATAACACACAATCTTGACTTTGGCCAACAAATTGTATGATAATTAACTAGGTAGATCTCTAAGATCAATTGGATCTCATCCAATTCCTAGATCTAGTAGGTGGACATCCAAGTCCGAAACATATATCTTATATATGCCAATATATCCAATATATCCCTAAACTTTTTCCTCTGGATCAACTAAGCCTTGTCTTTGGCACAACAAACTTAATGATCCCAATTAAGCGGAACCCATTGACCTTGGAAAGCTTCGTAATCGATGTCGATGGACAAGAAATGATCTTGACTTTGGCCAACAAATCACAACTTGGACAAGACACGTGATATGGAACAAATCCTTCATGATTCAAACACATCCGCGATGGAAAAATGTCTTGACTTTGGCCAACAAACCAGTGCCAATCTTGGATCTTGAGTAAGAATCACTCAATGGAAGGAAAAACGCTTAATATATTTTGAGGGTTTTTCGCGTAATTGGCAACCAATTAATTATCTTTGTTAGGTCTCATCATCATACACCCTTAAACATGCATTCTCAAAAAATAATAAGGCGCGTATAAATAAATATAATAATGATATACGGATGGATAATTAACAAATTGTTCCTAGAACAAATCTCTCCATTTCCTCTCTTCCGCTAGCACAAATATTACTTCTACCCAATTACATAACACTTCTAAAGAAACCTCATTTACATTGAGGGGAATAGGTGAGAAGAGAAATACAAAGAGTCAAGAGGTAATAGGCTGGACACGCAGGTCCAATTTAATAAATTCTAAATTTATTACAACAATTTCCAAAATTACCTTCACCTATCTAATATCCATCCGATATATATTATTCATACATCGCATCCATGTATTCACACAAAGCATGTTATCAATCAATCTAATCCAATTAATTAATCTGAAATTAATGACCATCCAATGTTCAAACAACGATTTGATTTTGCGCGAGTCCGACTTGTTTTAAGAATATGTACTCAAAGTACGAATTCTTGAATTATATTAAACTACAACATTAAATCCAATTTAATTTGCATTAATACTAATTCTTTATTTAATAATAAATTAAATAATTACACTTTTTTAATGTGCCTTTATGACTTAGATTCCAAATCTAATCGTTACGGGTCTCAAAGCCCAATTAACATCCAATGTCAATTTAATTAAAGTCCAATGGGCTTTCAATTAATTTCTTAAGGCATGGACTTTTGGTCAATATGGGTCAAACCCAAATACCAAAGCCCAATTAAGGAATCACCCTTATTTGCCAAAAATCAATTTAGGCCCATTAGGCCGAATTAAAATTAAAGGTCCATTTTATTATATTTGGACTTTATGGATATGGTTTTGGGCCCAATTGGATCCAACCAATTAGCCTAAACCAAATTTGGCCCAACCAAGCCCATTAAGCTCAAATACAACTTTTCAAGCCTAATTCCAAAATAAGCCCAATTAATTAAATCAAAAAATTCCAAATTTCACAATTAAATTAATTAAAGTGTATAGCCATAATTAATTAACTAAATTAACATTTCCAAAACACTAATTTACTCAATTAATTATGCTTATTATCACCAACTCATGTCTAACACAATTGAATCAAAAAATCAATTCATTTTCATGCTTATCATTCACGACAATTTGGGGTTTAATGTCCGATTCCGAATTCAATCCAATTAAATCCTAAATCAACATTTCCCAAATGATTTCAACTCATCCAATGATCAAAAACAAAAATCACCATGACATAAGGGTAAGTCTAACTTTCGGCCAAGCCTTATATTTTGGGGAAAATTCATCCAATTCAATTTTCATGAAATTGACCATGCATAACACTATGTTATCATCATTCCAGCATATTCAAACAATCAATTTCATCCAAACATATGCTCAAATCAATTTTACCCTAATTCCAATTTCAAACTTAAACAAGGCTCTGATACCATTGTTGGGTTTCTACTATAGTCCCAAGATCAATTCAAGCATAGAAATCATGTGAAAACTCATAAGAAGTATGGCGGAATCATACTTACAAAGATCGGCTTTTGCGATTCGAGGAACAACAAAAATTTTGCTCCAAACTTCCTTCTTTATTGGTTTCGGCAATGGCCTCCTTTTGTGCTCCATGATTTTCGGTCAAGCTCCAAGCTTGGGAAAGGATTCCATGCTCAAGGGTTTGTTTCCCTATCACCTTTGTAAGACTCCAAATGTGTGCTAGCACCTTGGAAAATTTGCCACAAATCTTCCTATGCTTCTTCTTTGTTCTCGGCAATTGAAGAAATTTTTGGGAGAGAAAAATGGCCCAAGGCCGAATGATGAAGAGTGGAGAAGAGAGAATTTGTGTTGGTGTTGGTTGTAATTGATTTCAAAAATCAATTAAATGATATACCAAATTCAAAAAAGGTATAAGGCATTTAAGCCTTCCAACCACCACCATCAATCACAAGTGACAACCATCACATCACTCAAAGTGATGTGACTTACATCACAAGAATGACTAATGATGTGACGCTTGATGTGACCTGTGGGCCGCACTAGAATTCGTAATGCGAGTGGGCCCGCAAATACTCCCGGGCTCGGGTTCGCTAATTCTGAATTAACGAATTTTCCGTTGTGACGTAATTAAATCAAATTTAATTAAATAATTATGCCTAGCAAAATTACTATTCACGTCGCTAGCGAATTAATTCTAAATTAACTCGTTCGCCCAAATTAAAATCTAATTTTAATTCCGCGTCAAAATCCAATTTCGTATAATATATCGAATATATTATTTTATCGATTAATTCCAAATTAATCGTTCTCTCTCTCTTTAAATAATATTTTATCCCAGATAAAATATCTCCGCAATTAATCCCAGACTAATTATCTCTCCCTAATAATTAATCCCAGATTAATTATGTGCGAGTCATACGTCATTGGTGAATCTTCGGGAAGCGATCCATGAGATCCCCGGATATGTTGGCAGTAAATCCGGTCGTCGGACTATCCGAACAGGTCCGTACCTAGTACTACGTTTTTACCGTTTACAAGACATGGTTGGCTTCTAGCAAAACACCGTGCCTACCCAATTCTCCAGAAATATTCTTAAAGGAATATATAATCTATATCAGGCGTAGTATACGTAATATTGCGTATTGCGATCCAGTATCGGATGTCACGTGCAAGGCCTGGGGCTGGGATTGTGTCTGCCCCGTACGAAGCACATATCGGATCTCTGGTAACTAGTCTCTATAATCGGATAAACATGACCTAGTCATAATATCCCGATAGCTGCAGCATAAAACATCACCAGTTTCGTATCCTATGTGATCATCATCTCCACTATGACTGGAGTGATACTTCCATCTTGACATCACACCCAATACACTACGATTCTCAATATACCCAGAAGAGGCGTACACATAACCTGTTAAAGTCCTGGACGACCAAAACCAAAGTATATTGATTGTCGCAAGTATTAGCGGTGCAAATCTCAGGTTAAGACCAAATACACCTACCCTGATTCGGACTTCCATAGAAACATAGTCATACTACCAATGGAATTCTGAGGGGTCTATCCAGAGCGAAGCTGTTCCTATACCATCGGTAAACACAACCTCCTATTACACTTGCATGAGTATCCAATACCCAAATATATGAGAACTATGCCGTTATGCTCCCACAACGCGCACAAGTGTAATACTAGTCTATTCCACATTATCGATGTCCAATCTCGATAATACTACGACTAGGGATATTTAATGATTAAACCTTCGTGGATTGATACTGTCTCATATCATCTCAATCCGGAACTAATCATAAGGACCTTTTATCATTTATATATCTTGGTAATCTAATTACAAATGATAAAAGAGCAATTTCCTTTGTCACATAGTTAATTTGTACAACAACACCATGATCTGTACAAATAGTGATGCTATGGGTCATAATTGTCCAACACCTAAGATTTAGGATTTCACCTTTAGGTTATCATCCTTCCATCTATCAAAAGTTTCTCGCTCTTCTGGAGTGGAGTCAGGATCGATATCAACAGGCAGTGGATTGATAGTGACATAAGTCAACTTTTCATACTCCAAGACAAGACATATGTTCATTTCCCATTCGAAATAGTTCTCGGCTTCTTTTAGCTTATTGGAATCCAAAAGTTTCATCAATGGATTAGCGGCAGCCATCTACAAGACAATATTTTTGAGTTGTAGCAGAACAATTTTCATTTCAAAATTGATAACACTAATTGATTATGAAATTTTAAATCTATCAGTGCCCTCCCACTACTTTACGTAATTCCGTAATCTCCCTTAACAGAAAAATAGAAACATCAAAATTTCATAGCGGGAAGTGGATCCCATGACATTTACTCCAGCCTCACACTAATGACGATATTGGCCTTTGTAAACTCATTAGTTAGACCTTCAAGGTCAATCACTTCATGTGACTCCTGGTTTGGTCCTGAACCGTTTCTTATCCTCACACTAATGACGATATTGGATTAAGACGTGTTTTAGGTGTATACTTGTCAATGTGCTCTAATGAGCTTCGTATGTACACCCTCACACTAATGACGATATTGGATGACTACGTTAACTCATCACGCTACATCTAATGTTTTACCGGAGCGACCTAAGTTCCGAGCACTTATACCCTCACACTATGACGATATTGGATATAAGTAGTAAGAACTCATTCATCTCCGTATTGACAAGACGGACCATCCAATAATGCTCCAACATTATTAATACTATTACTTAAAAGTAATCACCTAATCACGGGAGATTATGATAATCAAGTCATTAACTTAATTAGGTCAAAGTTTTAATTTAAAAATGCAATACATATCTAATATGTCTTATGAATAATTAAATTAAAATTACTATGGTATAGATTCAAAATATATGTTGTGTGGTTAAGCCTTGCTACTGATACCATTCTGTTGGGGCAGTTGTGGAACCCCTAGGGTCGGATCGGTGCCTCGGGCAGCGGAAATGGGTCTAACCCATGGATATCAAGTATAGGTGTAATTTTAAATCATTTGATGAAATACTATATTCCATTACAAGTGTATGGGAAAAAATTGGGACTGAATCGGAGTCCGGAAACTCCAAAATGAACAAAAACAAAATTACCGTGCCCGTACGTGAGTACGCGCGTGCTACAGTGCACGCGCTGTTGGAGTTTCTATAGGTCCCAAGATCAAAACTCAAGCATGAAACACAAGTGAATACGACGGAAGTTGCGGAATACTTACATCGAGCGGTTGAGCGCCTTGACAGTGGACGGCACTGCAGTGGGCTGCTGTGAACAGTAAATTTCGCCCCTTATCTTCAAGATTTGAAGCTCCAAGCTTCATCATTTGAATCCCGGCTCAAGGGTAAGCTTCCCTATCACCTTCGCATTGATCCCGGAGTGTGCTAGCACTCTTGTTTTGCCACAAAACACACTTGCTTCCCTCCATTTTTGCTTCTTAAATTCGGCAGTTCACTGCCTCACATGAACAACAAAAACGTGAGTGATGAGAGGAAGAAGAAGAGGAGAGAGAGGAGGGAAATGTGTCTCACGGTTTTGTGTCTTTGTTGTGTATCTAATACACATGAAAATGAATTTCCATTTCATTTCAAACACATTTGGCTTTAATTGCCAACCACACACATCACTCATCACATCAAGTCAACTCAATCAAGTTGTCAAGTCACATCACTCAAAGTGACAAGTGATTTGACGCTTGATGCGACTAATGATTTGACGCTTGATTTGACTTGTGTGCCGCACTCGAATTCGAAATGTGAATGCGCTCGCAAATAATCTCGGGCTCGGATTCGCTAATTCTAAATTAACAAATTTTCCGTCGCGTCGTAATTAAATGATTACGCCTAGCGAAATCACTATTCACGTCGCTAACGAATTAATTCTAAATTAATCCGCTCGCCCGAATTAAAATCTAATTTTAATTCCGCGTCGAAATCCAATTTCGTTTAATATATCAAATATATTAATTAATCGATTAATTCCAAATTAATCATTCTCTCTCTTTAAATTGATATTTTATCCCAGATAAAATATCTCTGTAATTAATCCCAGATTAATTTTCTCTCTCATCATATTAATCCCAGATTAATAAAAGTGCGAGTCATACGTCATCAGTGAATCTTTGGGAAGCGACCCATGAGATCCCCGGATATGTTGGCAGTCAAATCGGTCATCGGACTATCCGAACACGTGAGTACCAAGTACTACGTTTTACCGATTTACTAGACAAGGTTGGCTTCTAGCAAAGCACCAAGTCTTCCCAATTCTCCGGAAATATTCTTATAAGAATATTTAAGATCTATATCAAGCGTAGTATACCAATTGTATTGTGTATATCGGCCCAGTATCGGATAGTCACGTGCTAGGGCTGGGGCTGGATAAGTGTCTGCCCCGTCCGAAGCACATGTCGGATGTCTGGTAACATAGTCTCTATAATAGGATATTCATGACCTGGTCACAATCCCGATTTGGTTGCGCAACACTCAAGAGCACTAGTACCGTATCCTGCGTGACATCATCTCCATCTATGAAGTGATACTTCCGTCTTGACATCACACCCAATACACTACGACTCTCTGATAAACCCAGAAGTGGTGTACGCAGAACCGGTTAAAGCCCTGTACACAAAGACCAAAGTCTATCGATTATCGTAAGTATTAGCGATGTAAGTCTCAGGTTAAGACTATACACACCTACCTTGATTTCGGCCTCCCATAGACACATAGTCATAATACCAATGGGATTCCGAGAGGTCTATCCAGAGCGAAGCTGTTTCCCGTACCATCGGTGAAACACGACCTCCTATCGCACTTGCATAAGTATCCGATACTTATATATATGAGAACTATGTCGTTGTGCCCTCACAACGCACACAAGTGCAATACTAGCCTATTCCGCATTATCGATGTCCAGTCTCGATAATACTCTGGCTAGGGATATTTAATGATTAATCCTTCGGGGACTGATACTGTCTCATATCATTCTCAGTCCAGGAACTAATCACAGGGACCTCTCTTCATTTATATATCTATGGTGATCTAATCACAAATGATGAGAGTGCAATTTCCTTGTCACATAGTTAATTTGCTACAACAACACAATGATCTGTGCAAATAGTGACGCTATGGGTCATTTTGTCCAACACGCGCGCAGTGCGCGCTACAGTGGGCGCGTTACTGTAGCAATCAGGTCTTAATAATTTTTTTTTCTTATTATTTTTTTTATTTTTTTGCTCGGCTCACTGGAGCACACTTTCCAGTGAGCTGATGCAATTAGGGTCTATTACCCTAATTGCTTCTGGTCTTCCCTAAACACTTAAAAACACCCAAAAAAAATTTTTAATTTCAAAACCAATATAAACACATGTTATAGAATAAAAATTTAATTTTTAAAATATCAAATATTTTTCCAAAAACATAAATTTATTCTAAATACGCATTAGCGTAAATTTTGACTCCATTACACAAACCATTTTAGAATCCCAATATGAAATGTCCCGTGAACAATTCTAGTCCACCTAAAGGTGGTCAGGTGAATCTAGAATGGTAGCCATAGCTCTAAGCTTTAATTTAGAGTTCCAAACTCTTATTAATTGTTCCATGTCTAACATTAACATTTTGACCTAATTACAAGTATGTTGTGTTTATACTTCTAAAGTATCCTAACACAATTGATTATCCTTATTCAACATTAAGCTATGTGATCATGCATCTAATACACAAATAAACATAGCTTTGGAGAAGATCAAACATTACCTAGTAAGCTTGATGCAAGATCCAATCTACTTCTCCTTGTTGAAATTATTGAAGAACCTCCAAGGTGTGCAAGCTTGACTTCAAGATCCAATCTTGTTTCCAATGCTTCCAAGCTTCACTTCAAGATCCAATCTTGATTTCTCCTAGATGAAATGTTGTAGAGACCTCACAAGCTTCTCTAAACACTTCTCTAACTTAGGCTAATCTCTCAAGAATTTGCTTATGCTTGTATTTGAACTTATATTTAAAACCTTCCTAAAGCTTGCTATTTATAGCAAAACTTAGGCAATTTTTAATTAATAAAAGTTGTAATCAACTTTTAAGTGGGCTTATTCTAAATACGCATTAGCGTAAATTTTGACTCCATTACACAAACCATTTTAGAATCCCAATATGAAATGTCCCGTGAACAATTCTAGTCCACCTAAAGGTGGTCAAGTGAATCTAGAATGGTAGCCATAGCTCTAAGCTTTAATTTAGAGTTCCAAACTCTTATTAATTGTTCCATGTCTAACATGAACATTTTGACCTAATTACAAGTATGTTGTGTTTATACTTCTAAAGTATCCTAACACAATGATTATCCTTATTCAACATTAATCTATGTGATCATGCATCTAATACACAAATAAACATAGCTTGGAGAAGATCAAACATTACCTAGTAAGCTTGATGCAAGATCCAATCTACTTCTCCTTGTTGAAATTATTGAAGAACCTCCAAGGTGTGCAAGCTTGACTTCAAGATCCAATCTTGTTTCCAATGCTTCCAAGCTTCACTTCAAGATCCAATCTTGATTTCTCCTAGATGAAATGTTGTAAAGACCTCACAAGCTTCTCTAAACACTTCTCTAACTTAGGCTAATCTCTCAAGAATTTGCTTATGCTTGTATTTGAACTTATATTTAAAACCTTCCTAAAGCTTGCTATTTATAGCAAAACTTAGGCAATTTTTAATTAATAAAAGTTGTAATCAACTTTTAAGTGGGCTTATTCTAAATACGCATTAGCGTAAATTTTGAATCCATTACACAAACCATTTTAGAATCCCAATACGAAATGTCCCGTGAACAATTCTAGTCCACCTAAAGGTGGTCAAGTGAATCTAGAATGGTAGCCATAGCTCTAAGCTTAATTTAGAGTTCCAACTCTTATTAATTGTTTCATGTCTAACATGAACATTTTGACCTAATTACAAGTATGTTGTGTTTATACTTCTAAAGTATCCTAACACAATTGATTAGCCTTATTCATTATTAAGCTATGTGATCATGCATCTAATACACAATAAACATAGCTTTGGAGAAGATCAAACATTACCTAGTAAGCTTGATGCAAGATCCAATCTACTTCTCCTTGTTGAAATTATTGAAGAACCTCCAAGGTGTGCAAGCTTGACTTCAAGATCCAATCTTGTTTCCAATGCTTCCAAGCTTCACTTCAAGATCCAATCTTTATTTATCCTAGATGAAATGTTGTAGAGACCTCACAAGCTTCTCTAAACACTTCTCTAACTTAGGCTAATCTCTCAAGAATTTGCTTATGCTTGTATTTGAACTTATATTTAAAACCTTCCTAAAGCTTGTTATTTATAGCAAAACTTAGGCAATTTTTAATTAATAAAAGTTGTAATCAACTTTTAAGTGGGCTTAATCTAATTTGTCCAAATACGTATAATTAGGTGTGACTAATCTCCATTGTCTCCCACTTTAATTTAATACAATTAAATCAAGCCAAGATTAGGAAATGGATTAGTTAAATGTTTGCCACCTTGATTTAATCCAATTAAATCAAGCCAAAACCACCTATTATTACATACTTACAATTACCATAATATCCTCAAATGGTAGAGATAATTATGATTTTACAATTAAGCCTTTGTGTAATTATTGAATTAATCCAATTAGGTCCAAGTAAATAATCAATGTTATCCAATAACACTTGATTATCTTAGTTGATAATTATAATATCGAATATTATATATTATCAAAAATAATCGGCTACCCAAGTGCTCAATGAGTACACTTCATATTGGGACTCTCTAAGTTCAGATATGTTCGTCATATAAGCCTAGCTAATATGTATGCAATTCGGCCACCTCCGAATTCACGAAGAACACGAACGACCTTTCTGAACTATACAAGTCGAGGTCATCACATATGTTTAACAATCCCTCGGTCGTAGGCTATCCGAGTTGTGCTTAGGAAACATAGAATATACTGTCAAGTTTCCAAGACGCACTTCTCATGTCGACATGTCCACGATTCTTCATAACTGATGCGATCCACCCTAGGTGATCGACTTTGGCCAAAGATTTAAGAATCGTGACTTTACTAACATGGATACCTAAACCCCTTTTGGTACACATAGGGGCTGACAGATCCTATCTTGCTTCGCACTTGATTACTGTGTGCATCGGTCCACACCCAACAAACATCTAGAGGCCAGACCATGAAAGGTTTCTGACATACATGGCATCTAAGTGTGGAGGATCTCACACAAAATCAATGTTATCCTATAGTCAAAGGATTACATATGCTACTCGACTCGAGGAGATTCCTATTGACGATGGTGTGTACTTCCAACTATTAGGAATCACCAATGAGTCATTCAGTATTCGCTCCAATGAATACCCACATGTCTATACGAGTTTCCAAAAATCATGGTACATCACTTTAAAGCATTGGAACTCCAATTCCAATATACGACATGTGCTAGTCTTCTAGGTTATAGAAGTTCGACCGTATTCCAAAACCAACGACTAGGAATATTTACTTTAAGAATAGTTTACACCTAGTGTCAAAATTATTCTAAGGTCGATGTCATTCTTAGCATAACGATACATCAATTTAAAACGTGTAATGACAATACCATTAATAGGGTATGAAATGAAAATTTTAGTTATTTTATTAATAAATAATAAAATGTACAATTCGGATTGGCATTCCAAGCACCAACTCCATCAACATATATGATATGTATAGGTAGAAAATTCGAATCTTGAAAAGTTTGAGATTCGAATTTTCTTTATATAATAGTTATATAATGGATATTACTTGCACCTTAGAGGTATAAGTAAAAGTTTATCATTTATTCTATTTTATAGAATATTGTATTCTATTTAATAAAATATTTTCCTACGATCCTAAGTAATAAAATTATTTTATTACTTGGTGTGTAACATCTGATGTTAATTATTGTAGAAAAAAACTTGACTTATTGAAGTCAAATGTGAGAATGATAAATAATAAATGGAACTACGCAATTAATGAAATGAAACAACCCTTATACATCTTCTATATAAGTCTAATAGGATATCAGAATCATTTACGAGTATTTGATACTTAATGGTTCTGTTGTTTTCTTGCTGAAGAAAATTATCCTATAACTTATAATGGAAGCGATATTTGATATCAATTCTGGAAGTTCACTATTGAACCATAGATCTAAGATTGTTCATAGCTTACTGCGATCAAGTTTTGAACTTGATTAAGCTTTAATTATGAATTAGTTCATGATATGTGTTAATTGTTTGCGCAGCAAAAGCAGTGTGAGCATGTTAAAGGTTTGGCCTTTATAGTATGACAGTGAGAAAAGTTATACTCAGCAATCTATTGTAGATTCTGAGAAAACTTGTCTCTAGTCATGCTAATTGAACAATTAAAAATGTATTGGTTAATGTTGATATTAAACTGTACATTTTAGCTAAAGAATGCAAAGTGGCGTTTTTTAAATGACTTATTTAGATAAGAGATCAGTTGTGATTTCTTTGTTTGAAGAGTTCATTCTGGAATGGCCCTAGAGTTTGTGTTCTGCTGAGATCGCAGTTTAGTGTGCTAGCTTATAGAGCCTATTGTAGACTCGGATAAGTCTTCCGAAAATCTGTGTTCTCTGTATTTGATATCAGTCAAATTGTTTGAAGAGTTCATTCTGGAATGGCCCTAGAGTTTATGTTCTGCTGAGATCGCATTTTAGTGTGCTAGCTTTTAGAGCCTATTGTAGACTCGGATAAGTCTTTCGAAAATCTGTGTTCTCTGTATTTGATATCAGTCAGATTGTCTGATTTTATCAAAGTATAGAAAATACATATATGATAAAAGGGTTAGTGAGAGCGTACACATTTCTTTCTAGTGTTATATATCCTAAAGGAATTATCATTATTATGGTAATAATGAGATGTTTATGAGGTAAAATGTTTACCTAAGTCTTCTTTTCTCCGTGAAAGAAGTGGGAGTAGTCTCTATTATATTCGATATAAAGTTTTGTATAAGATATAAAACTAAGAGACTTGTGAGATACTTCTATTATTCGTGCATCAGATATGATCTAATAAAAGACACAACAAGGCTATTTGTTTGACAGTTAGTATAACTGTTTGACAGTTAATGTGTGTCTTGTATATCGTATTCATCTTTCCTAAAGGATGATTCCTTTTTCGAAAGAAATATTGATTAGAATGTCTAATCAATCTTATGTATCATTTGATGATAACATAATGAATACTTTATTATGTGCGATTAAAGATATCGATTTAATCGTAATTATTACGAGTTATTTTTGATACCCTATAGACCATGGGATGGATCTTGAAACACGTTCTTTGTGATCTTTGAGATATTAAGAACGAGTTTCTAATTCATGGAGAATACAGTCTGCAACCATTGGGGTCATATTAGTTTTGAGACTAATTATGACGTTAGACAGTCTACGTCATAAAGAGTTAGAATAGATGCAGTGAGAGTGTCACAGAGGATTCTACTTTGTGAGTGGAATTAGATGCAACTTATGAAGTATTGACTTATGAAGTTGCATAGTGACCTGATAAATTAGAAGTTTTGTATTCTGTTGTGCTTGCGGTTGTCTTCATAGTATTTTGGATTTGATCCCTAAATACTTGGACAACTCAGAAGCTGTAGCACAATACTGATGTAGCATCAGAGTCATATTAATGTATAATTTAAATTCTATAAAATATGAATGATGCTGGCTATGGGAAACGATGGAGTTTGTTTGACAAACTCAATATGTTATAGTGGAACTACTTATTGTTCCCTACCTCTTAAGTGCGAGGTGAGCTTTTGAGAGCCATGGGTATACGATATACATTGAGATGTGTATATGATACCGTGGATTGACACAAGAGCAAGTGGGAGAAATTGTTGGGGTTGTGCTCAGAGCGCCAATCCGGATCGTATTTATGTCTGATTCATGAATACGATCAATTCATTTTTCCATAATATTACTTATTTATGGTTACACCTCTTGTTTATATATATATATTCGATCTGATTATGATTAGATTGAAACTAAATGTGGTTTAGTGATATGTATATTTTAGACAAAGGCCCAATAATATATAATGCAGTACACAGTTACAAAACTAGTTTGCAATTGACATTGGGAAGTGACACTGCTAAATGTATATTATCAAACATAGTTCCTGGTCAAGATTTACTAACATAGATCGGTTAGTCAAATCCGTTGAGACCAGTACATGTCGTATATCAGGACTTGGTCCGATGGTTTATCCTAATGAACCATGAGTCTGGGGAGACTCGTATAGACGTGTAGGTGTTTATACTGGATAAACAGTGAACGACTCACCGAAGATTCTTAATGGATGGTACACCAACGTCAATAAGAATCTTCACGGGTTGAGTAGCATAGTGGTCCTTCGACTTGAGATACCACTATGGATGTATGAGACATCCTTCACACTTAGATAGCAGTCACGTCACCGATCTATTTAGATCAGACCTCCGTTTGTTCGTTGGGTGTGGACCGATCCTCAGGATATCCTGTGTGTGTCAAGATATGATCCGTTAGTTCTGTGTACAGAGCATAGATAGTCCATATGTGATTAGCAATCTGTTAAATCTGTGGCCACAGTATACTTCGGAAGTAAGTTCCGAATATTATTTAGAGATTGCTAATAGATACGTCGACGGGATAATACCTATAGAGATTTGATGTTTACATCTATATCTCTGGTATTATCCGAATACCTGTGACGAAGGGGTTATACGCATACAATGACCTCGATCTATATGATTCAACTAGTTTATCCGTGGTCGTCATAATTTACGGTTGGGTAAATTATGGACATGAAATTGGATTTTATGACGGATATACCTGAATCTAAAGAGTCTCACTAATGAAGTATACTCTTAGAGCACTAGGGCAACATTTATAAATAATACTGATTATTTATAAGTCGTTTAAATGTTAAACGAAAAATACATGCAAACGGGCCGAACCGTCATTTCCTAATTAATGTGTATTTGTATTTAATATATGATATTATTAAATACACATTAATAATTTTCAAATAAAGGTATTTGATATATATCATTTATATATGTATTTGAGATGTTTAAAGTAAATATAATACATATATTTGAGATATTTGTATGTAATTAATTAATTAATTATTTAATTATTTAATTATTAAATAATTAATATAATTAAAATATAAATATCTTACCAAATGATAAAGTTATGAAATGATTATAAGTGTATATTGTTGACTTTAAAGTAAAAGAAAAAGGTTGTCAAAATGGTTTTGACCTCCTAAGATATTTGTTTAAATTGTTTGAAAAATGAAAAAAATATCTTTTTCCTTTATTTTTGTCAATTTCGGCCAACACCTTAAATTAAATATAAGTGTTATATTTTTGAGTTGCAATTGTTGACTTGGTTGAATAATTCATTAAAGTGTAATGATTTAAAAATGCAAGTTGACAAGTTGAACTTAAATGAAACAAATGAAAATATCTTGATATTTTGTTACTACCATTTTCAGCCAAGGCCAATTAGGGATGGTATATATTGTTTTTTTTCATCTTTTAGGGTTTAAGAAGTTCATTTCAAACCAAAAATAACACAAAAGAGAGTTGAGAGCCAAGTTTGAAGGCTAAAGGGAAAAGGCTTGAAAAAACTTGTTTTTGTAAGTCTTTCTTTAATGTCTTCAACATGAAATATGTTTATAACATGCTTAGATTCATTTTATGATGCGTTGATGTTATCTCTACTCTTATATTTTGTGTTTATATGGTTGTGAACTTGAATGAAAGATTGATGCATGTAAGTAACCTTGAAATGGTTTCAAAGGCTTACTTTTGTTTTTTGGAAAATCAAGTTGCCATTCAAGAGTTGTTTAGCCACTCCTTGGTGACCTAGAATTTTTATAGAGTTATTTCAAAGTGGTGAGGCTTGTTTGGTGAAGTATTGAATGGACCAAAGTGTTGGATTTTAAGGATTTGGTAAAATTGCTCAATTTGATGAAATTGATAAATTAGGGTTCATAACCCTCTCCAAATTTGGGGATTTTCATATATGTGATGTATTATGGAGTGTATATGATGTATGTAAAATTTTGGATTGATTGGATTTGATCTTGGCATGTTTAGAACATAAAAGGACCAAATTATAATTAACCAAAAATGTGGGGTGCTCTCGGCAATTTCAGAAAAGTTGGGGGATTTGTTGCAAATCTGATTTGGATGTATTGGATATGTTGGAAATCATTTTAGAAGTGATTTAGAATCATCCAAAATTGTATTTGACAATTTATGGACTAAAATGATCAATTTGCAAGGTTATGGGGCAATTCGATAATTACCAAGAAATTTGATCTATTGTGTAATTTTTCAGAATTTGACAATTGGGTAATTAAATAAATAAGTTTATTTAATTGATCCAAGAAAAATTTTAAAATCGGAAAATTTTGATTTTCCGCGTTTCCGCTGCGTTACCCGATTTCCGCCATAAAACCCCAACACAAGTAATGACTGAGATATAAAATAGCAGCGTTAGACATGGCTAAGGGAATGTAAGAAATGATATCATTCGAATAAGGAAGCAGAGACATGGACCAAAGAAGTTCTCAGTATAGAATAGGACAAAGCAGGAGACAAAAAAAACACTAAGGAAAAAGGTTTGAAAGTGAAGCCGTCAAGGTGCAACGACAGTAGGAGAGAATACCAAATAAGTAAAGACAGAAGTGTGTAACAATAAGGTTTCTTAGTATCAGATTGAAACCAAAGATCCCTTACATGTTAGCTCACGTAAATCATATTAAGTACCCAGCCCTAGTCTAAGTTGACCAAACCACTACGGGTTTGGGACGGCCTAAGCCACGGGTATGGGTGGTTTGGTAGATTCTTAGCATAATATGGAGTCAAGGAGATAAATTACTACAATGTTGCAATTATCATAGCGGGTGAATCCTCAAGGTACGACATCATTGCATGTATTTGAGTTACGACCCTTGACAGCACTAGACTATGGAAAACAAGTTAGTGTGGAACACCGTAACCAGATTTATAGTAACAATGAAAGCAAAGTACAAAAAGAGTATGAACTTTAGCCATGACCAAATCGCTAGCGTCAATGTTAGTAGCAAGGAATGCAGTTTAAGCACCAAGGTGCATGCAGTTAAGCCTTAATCTTTAACAAATTGAGGAGGACCATTAGGAAACTACCCAGAAGTAACATTTTAGGTACAAGCGCCATATCACTAAGCTAAGAAGCCCTAGGCCCCCATAGAAGAGCAGAGATATTGGAACTTGAAGAAAGAAGCTCATAAGTAGTTGAAGCTTGGCAAAGAAAATACAAAGAGTTAAGTAGCTTAGATATGAGAAGGAATATTAAGATCAAGTTAAACAAGTGGAGCTAAAGAAATATCGAGTATAAGCAGTATTAATAATGACAAGGGTCACTCATGTAAACTTATCAATTCCGGAAGAGGAGCATGAGAAGCCTAACCGTGGAGACACCAGTATTTCTAGTGAGAATCAAAGGTACTAGCTAAGAAGAACTCGATCGAGTCAAATAAATGTTGAATATAACTAATGATCTAGAGAAAAGGATTTCTTGAAGACCAAGAATGTTGAGCACAACAAGAAGCTCAGAAGTGAGGTAGTCGAGGATACCTAGCGAAGATCTTATGAAACGAAAATGAGGTAGAACCTCTTAGTAAAGAACTTAAGGGGTATTCACTGGAGCCACAAATTCTGAAGCAGTTTACCCAAGTATGACAAAAGGTACGATGCATGAGTTAGACATGTGGTAAATGATCAGCCTGGCAGAGTCCTTCGTTGTTAAGTCAAATAGAATCCCCGATGACACAGTATAATTACAGCAAAGTAAGAGTTCACACAGACAAATTAGTGTACAGCTCTAGTTACGACTTCCAAGTATTCAGCATGATCATCACATTGTCATGTGAAGTAGTGTTAACACATGAAAAATCATTGGGAAGTGGTATAGTATAGTGGATGAGACTATGGCGATGGATATATAGTCAGTTCAAGCTGGTGGTGTTGGACAATTATGACCAATAGTATCACTATTTGTAAAAGTCATGGTGTTCTTTGTACAAAATAACTATGTGACAAAGGAAATTGCTCTTTTATCATTTTGTAATTGGATTACTTAGATATATAATGATAAAAGTCCATATGATCAGTTCCGGATTAATAATATATGAGACAACATTAATCCGCAAAAGATTTGATCATTAAATATCCATAGTGGTAGTATTATCGAGACTGGACATCGATAATGCGGAATAGGCTAGTATTACACTTGTGCGTGTTATGGAAGTTTAACGGCATAGTTCTCATATATTTAATTATTGGATACTTATGAAAGTGTGATAGAAGGTTCTGTTAACCGATGGTACGGGAATAGCTTCGCTCTGGATGTTGGACAATTATGACCCATATCATCACTATTTGTACAAAATATGGTGTTGTTGTACAAATTAACTATGTGACAAAAGAAATTGCTCTTTTATCATTTGTAATTGGATTACCGGAATATATAAATGATAAAAGTCCATATTATTAGTACCAGATTAATAAGATATGAGACAATATTAATCCACGTAAGGTTTAATCATTAAATATCCCTAGTCGTAGTATTATCGAGACTAGACATCGATAATGCGGAATAGGCTAGTATTACACTTGTGTGTGTTATGGAAGCGTAACGGCATAGTTCTCATATATTTGGGTATTGGATACTCATGCAAGTGTAATAGGATGTTCTATTTACCGATTGTATGGAAACAGCTTCGCTCTGGATAGACCCCTCAGAATCCCATTGGTAGTATGACTATGTGTCTATGGGAATCCGAATCAAGGTAGGTGTATTTGGTCTTAACCTGAGACTTGCATCGCTAATACTTTCGACAATCAGTGTACTTTGGTTTTGGTCGTCCAGGGCTTTAACAGGTTATATGTATGCCTCTTCTGGGTATACTGAGAATCGTAGTGTATTGGGTGTGATGTCAAGATGGAAGTATCACTTCAGTCATATGGAGATGATGATCACGTAGGATACAGAACTAGTACTCTTAAGTACTGCAGTCATCGGGATAATATGACTAGGTCATGATTATCCGATTATAGAGACTAGTTACCAGAGATCCGATATATGCTTCGTAAGGGGCAGACACAATTCCAGCCCTAGGCCTAGCATGTGATATCGATACTAGATCGTAATACGCGATACACTGTATACTACGCCTGATAAAGATTATATATTCCTTTAAAGAATATTTCTGGAGAATTAGGTAGGCACGGTGCTTTGCTAGAAGCCAACCATGTCTTGTAAATCGGTAAGAACGTGGTACCGGGTCTGCACGTGTTCGGATATTCCGATGACCGTATTTACTGCCAACATATCCAGGGATCTCTTGGGTCGCTTCCCGAAAATTCACCGTTGACATTTGACTCCAACATAATTAATCTGGGATTAATTATGAGAGAGAAAAATAATCTGGGATTAATTAACAGAGAAATAATTAATCTAGGATTAATTGCGTCGAGAATTTATCTGGGATTAAATTCGTCGAGAAGAGAGAACGCGATTAATTTGGAATTAATCGGCAAAGTAAATTTAATAGTGAAATTGGATTTTACTATTTAATTTATTTAATTGGGCTAAAATAATATATTAGATATATTAATTGAAATTAGATTTCAACGCGGAATTAAAATTGGATTTTAATTCAAGCGAATAAATTAATTTGGAATTAATTCGTAAGCGACTTACGTAATAATATTGTGAGGATTTATTATTTAATTAAATTGGATTTAATTAAGTCGCAATGGCAAATTCGTTTAATTCGGAATTAAACGAACTCGGGCCCGAGCGAAGTTGCGTGTTGGATTGTCCGACTTAAATTTGGAATTTGAAGTGGGGCCCACCAACTTTCATCAATGTGTTTGACACTTGATGGAATTTAGTAATTGGTTGAGTAAAAGCTTGAGATTGCTTTTTCTACACTCAAACCAAATCCTACCCACCAACTTAATATAAATTAACAAGTCAAACTTTGGAAGTAAGACAAGTCACTATTCATTATTCTTCCTTTCTCCAAAATCGTTAGCATGCTTCCTCTCTCATGGAATTTTGTTGCAAAATTCTACAAAGCTAGCACTTTAAAGAGACAAATGGAGGTGATAAGGAAACCAATCCTAGAGTTTGGAATCTAATTAGAAGGCTTGGAGCTTCCATTACATCCAACAAAGAAGGAATTTTTGAAATCCTAAATCCGATCAATGTGAGTATTTCTGTAACTCCCTTTGATTTATTCACACACAAATCACTCTTAGAGATCCTTGACATGTTCTAGGAACACTAACAATGGTATCAGAGACGTCCTAAGTTTGATTTGAAAATCTAGGGTTCATGACTTTAATTTGGGATTTTATGCTTAGAGCTTGATTTTGCCTAAATTGATGAGTTGGTTGAGTTTATAGGATGTTGAATTGGATTTGTATATCCTTGGATTTATGATAAATTAATTAGATAAAAAATCCTCGAAATCCATGCTTGGCCGAATGTATCCCGTAGGTTGCTCATGGTGATTTTTTGAAAATTAATGATTGGATGTGTTGATGGCATAAATTGTATGTTAAATGTTGACTTAATTAGATTGAAATCAAATTGCATGATGAATTCTTGCCTTTGCCGTGAGCTATATAACATGTAATAGATTGATTTTGCTTCAATTTGTGTTGGACATGAATTGGAAATGTTGAGCATGATTAATTGGATTAATTAGTGTTTTGGAAACATTAGATTAGTTGATTAATTATGTTAATTACACTTGAATTGAATTAATATGTAATTTGGAAAAATGTATTAATATAATTGTTGTAATTGGGCTTAATGGGCTTGGTTGGGCCATGTTTGGTTTAGGACAATTGGGTTGGATCCAATTGGGCCTAAAACCATTTCCATAAAGTCCAAATATGACAATTGGGCCTTTTAAAAATTTAATTGGGCCTAATGGGCCTAAATTGATTTTTTGGCATAGGGTGATTCCTAATTGGGCCTTGACATCTTGGGTTTGATCCATAATGTCCAAAGCCCATGCCTAAAGAATTAATTGAAAGCCCATTGGACTTTAATTGAATAGTATTGGATACTAATTGAGTCTTTGAGACCCATCAAGATTGGATTTAGAATCCAAGTCTAAAAGACACCTTTAAAAGTGTAATTATTTAATTTGGAAATAAATATGAATTAGTATTGGATACAAATTTAAATTGGATTTAAAATTATAGTTCGATATAATTCAAGAATACGTACTTTGAGTATTTATTCATAAACGAGTTGGACTCGCGCAAATCATATCGTTGTTTGAACAGTGGATGGTCATTAATTCAAAGATTAATTAATTGGATTAGATTGACTAAATAACATGCTTTGTGTGAATACTTGGATGTATTGTATGAATAATGTATATCAGATGGATATTAGAAGGGTGAGGGTAATTATGGAAATTGTTGTAATAAATTTAGAATTTATTAAATTGGACCTGTGTGTCCAGCCTATTGTCTCTATTCTCTTTGTATTTCTCTTCTCACCAATTCCCCTCAATGTAAATGAGGTTTCTTTAGAAGTATTACGTAATTGGGTAGAAGTATGAATAGTGCTAGAGGGAGAGAGGAAATGGAGAGATTTGTTCTAGGAATAAATTTGTTATATATCCATCCGCATATCATTATTAATTTCTTTCGCGCCTTATTATGCTTTTAGAATGCATGCTTAAGGGTGTATGATGAGACCTAATTAAAGATAATAAATTGGTTGCCAAATCGCGACAAAAACCCTCTTTTTATATTAAGCGTTTTTCCTTCCATTGAGTGATTCTCTCTCAAGATCCAAGATTGGCATTGGTTTGTTGGCCAAAGTCAAGACCTTTGTCCATCGCGGATGTGTTTGAATCACGAAAGCTTTGTTCCATATCGTACGTCTTGGGCAAGTTGTGATTTGTTGGCCAAAGTCAAGGTCACTTATTTTTCATCGACCTCGATTACGAAGCTTTCCCACTGTCAATGGGTCACGCTTAACTAGAATCATTAAGCTTGTTGAGCCAAAGCCAAGGCTTAGTTGATTTAGAGGAAAAAGGTTAGGGAATATATTCAATATATTGGCATATATTGAATATATGTTTCGGACTTGGATGTCCACCTACTGGATCTAGGAATTGGATGGGATCCAATTGATCTTATAGATCTACCTAGTTAAGTTTCTTACAACTTGTTGGCCAAAGTCAAGGTTGTGTGTTATTTAACGGGATCCTAGCCCACTAGGAAACTAGGTTTCCCGAGTACTCCACAGAGGGTTAGAGGCTCGCCGAAAAATAGTGGGAGGCAAGTATTAAATTTAAAATTTCGTTTAAATACTTGCCAATACACGTTCATTTCATTTTTCGTCATTAAAAATTTATATATATTAGTTGGACTAATATTCAATTGTTGTTTTAATTGAACAGTTGGACTGTATTCAAACTACTTCATTTATAGTTGATTATATAATTGGATTATAGTAATCAATACATTTGAATTTAACCAATCAAATTGTAATTAATTATATAGTTAGACTATAGTAATCATTACATTAGATTGTACCCAAAATCGTTGATTGGATAGTTGGACTATAGCAATCAAGATGACTTGAAAGATTAGCGTCAAATGACATAATCCTAGGTGAAAAATGTCTTTTACGGATTTAATTTTCATATTGGGAAATGAATCTCAGGATAGTCTTGGGAGTTGAGAAGTTACTCTATTTGATAGAGTGACCTCTCGGGCCTAAGCCCGGAGTTGAGCAAATAGTAGAGCATGAGATTTGGAAGACTCATAGTGATGATAACTTTAGTGCTCAATCCGTTATGCTTGCCGCAAAGACTCCTAAATTTCATCGTCAGAACTAAGGATAAGATCATTATATCATGATGATGAAATTAAAGGATCTTTACAGATCTAATCTTAGATCTTAAAAGAAGCTCTTACGCTTGCGTATGTCAGAGGGTACATTTGTCGAGCACTAAGTGTCGCAGTTGATTACTGACATCGAATAGCTAGGTTAGTTGGGCATTACCTATGAGGCCGAGACTTCCATAGATTTGATCTTACAGTCTCTGCCCGAATGCTGGGGCGGGTTCATCTTAAACCAAGAGAAAAACTCTTGGAGGGTTAATGGCTATGCTCAAGGGGGCAGAGCCAGAGCTTCTAAAAGGGTAAGAAGCGCAAGACGCATCTTACTTCGACATCTTAGAAGGCCAAGGCTTGGCCGAAGGCTTATGGGGGTGTGAATAAAAGGGCAAAGTCAAAATCGTCACTGTCTTCTAGGAAGACAAATGACATATCCCAAGATGTCTGCCTAAACTGTAGCAAACGGGGTCATTGGAAGCGTGACTGTCGTATGGACAAGGCAGACATGAAGGAAGTGAAGACGGGCAAGGCTCCGGCTTCAGGTATGTTTGTTATAAACATGTCCACTATTGGTTTTAAAAATTGGATTTTTGATACTGAATGTGGTACATACATATGTACTGACGTGCGGGATTTGCTAATTAGCAAGAGACTGGCTTCAGTTGAGATCGACCAATGAGTCGGAAACGGGACGAGAGTCGCTATTTTGGCTGTGGGAACTTAAGTTTTGGAACTGCCCTTTGGGCATGTACTTAAATTAGGAAACTGTTATAATGTACCTAGTTTGACTAGAAACATTATCTCTATATCTAGTGTAACCCGTTGGGGGTATACCTTTATGTTCATGAACACTAAGTGTTTTGTTTATAAATATGATATTGAGATTTACACATTAGATGTGAATAACAGTACTTATATTTTGAATATAAACAAATCTCAAACATATAACATGACAAACAAATGGCTCAAACTGAGTAAATCAGATGAGACTTATTTGTGGCATTGTCGTCTAGGACACATTAAATAAGACTCGTATATCCACACTTTCGAAGAGTGGATACTTGGATAGATTTGATTATAATTCAAATAACGTCTGTGAATTTATTTTATTAGGAAAAGTGCCTAAAATAACTTTTACTTGGTAAAAGTGCAAGTGCCACCGATCTGTTAGCCCTCGTTCATAGTGACGTAAGTGGGCCCATGTCTAGCTAGGCTAGAGGTGTTGGTTATTATCTAGGTCCCAAGATCAAACAAGACATGAAATACATGTGTGAATACATCAACGGAGGTAGCGGAATACTCACATCGATCGGTTGAGTCGATTTGGAGACGAATGAAGCCACTTTGCTTACTGTTTTGGTGGCGCCACTGCAGCAGTCCACTGCTCTCACAAATCAGAATTTTGAGCTGAGAAACGGAGCTCCAAGCCTCGTCGGACGGATCCCGGCTCATGGGTGAACCTCCCTACCACCTTCGCAAGTCTCGTAGTGTGCTAGCACTTGCGGTTTTTGGCACAAAAACCCAACTCTTGCTTCCCTTATTCACGCCATTTTGGCTTCAAAAACCAGTCCACTTTTGTAGTTTGGGCGTGAGTTTGAAGAGAGAAAAGAGAGAGAAGAAAGTTGTGTTGTTAACTTAATAAAATGTAAAGCAAAAATTGATTATATATATTTTCCAAAAATAGATAATCAATTTTCATTTAACTTTATCAAATAAATCAAATGAATATTGGAGCCAAATCCATAAAGTTTTCCCTCCAAAATTCTTTTACACTTTATGTCAAGTCCATCACCATTCACATCAAGTCACTTTAATAAAGTGACATGTTGTCAAGTCACATCACTCAAAGTGACAAGTGATTTGACGCTTGATGCGACTAATGATTTGACGCTTGATGCGACTAATGATTTGACGCTTGATGCGACTTGCGATGCCGCACTCGAATTCGTAATACGAATGCGCTCGCAATCACACTCGGGCTCGGGTTCGCTAATTCCAAATTAACGATTTTTCCGTCGCGTCGTAATTAAATGATTAAGCCTAGCGAATTCACTATTCACGTCGCTAACGAATTAATTCTAAATTAATTCGTTCGCCCGAATTAAAATCTAATTTTAATTCCGCGTCGAAATCTAATTTCGTTTAATATATCGAATATATTAATTTAATCGATTAATTCCAAATTAATCGTTATCTATCTCTAGACGATATTTTATCCTAGATAAAATATCTCTGTAATTAATCCTAGATTAATTTTCTCTCTCTTCTATATAATCCCAGATTATTTAAGAGTGCGAGTTATGCGTCATCGGTGGATTATCGGGAAGCGACCCATGAGATCCCTGGATACGTTGGTAGTAAATACGGTCGTCGGTGTATCCGAATCACGTACGTACCAAGTACTACGTTCTACCGATTTACGAGACAAGGTCGACTACTAGCAAAGCACCAAGTCTACCCAATTCTCCGGACATATCCATTTAAGAATATTAAGATCTGTATCAAGCGTAGTATACCATTGTATTGTGCATATCAGCCCAGTATCGGATAGTCACATGTTAGGGCTGGGGCTGGATAAGTGTCTGCCCCGTCCGAAACACATATCGGATGTCTGGTAACATAGTCTCTATAATCGGATATTCATGACCTGGTCACAATATCCCGATCGATGCGCATCACTCAAGAGCACTAGTACCGTATCCTGCGTGACATCATCTCCACTATGACTGAAGTGATACTTCTGTCTCGACATCACACCCAATACACTACGACTCTCTGATAAACCCAGAAGTGGTGTACGCAGAACCGGTTAAAGCCCTGTACCACCAAGACCAAAGTCTATCGATTATCGTAAGTATTAGCGATGTAAGTCTCAGGTTAAGACTATACACACCTACCTTGATTTCGGCCTCCCATAGACACATAGTCATAATACCAATGGGATTCCGAGGGGTCTATCCAGAGCGAAGCTGTTTCCCGTACCATCGGTGAAACACGACCTCCTATCGCACTTGCATAAGTATCCGATACTTATATATATGAGAACTATGCTGTTGTGCCCTCACAACGCACACAAGTGCAATACTAGCCTATTCCGCATTATCGATGTACAGTCTCGATAATACTCTCGGCTAGGGATATTTAATGATTAATCCTTCGGGGACTGATACTGTCTCATATCATTCTCAGTCCAGGAACTAATCACAAGGACCTCTCTTCATTTATATATCTATGGTGATCTAATCACAAATGATGAGAGTGCAATTTCCTTGTCACATAGTTAATTTGCTACAACAACACAATGATCTGTGCAAATAGTGACGCTATGGGTCATTTTGTCCAACAATCTCCCACTTGGCACATAGCCAGTCACTCAAGTGTCCCACACCCGAACTATGTACGGTTCGCTCAAATTGCTGAGGAAAGGTTTTCGTCAGCGGATTTGTTTGATTATCGTTTGACGCGATTTATACGATTATCACATCGCCACGATGTATGATCCGAACGAATCAGATGATATAGAAGTATATATCTGGATCGTCGATGAGACCTTTAATTCCTTAGCATGTGCTGACGCCTAGCTCAGCTGCTAACAGAACTATATCTAATCTAATTAGATTATTTTCGATCCAAATGGCTTCTTTTGCTGCCTCCCTGCAGCAATAATCCGCATTTGTTGTTTATTCGGCAACAGTTATCTTGCTCAGAATATTTCCAGCTCACTGTCCCAGTGTTCAAACTTAATAGTCCCGTATTATTTAATCGTTTGGAAACTTGCAGCAGTGATCCCAGTCACTACTACAAGTTCTCCTTCTCCATAGTTTAAGATAGCATCTTTAGTTCTCTGAGATACTAACAGATGTTCTTAACTTCAATCCAGTGAATATCACTTGGATTGACCTGATCGTGACTCCATATGCTCGAAGCGTATGAGACACCAATACAAGTACATTTTAAATGTACAATTTCCCAGAGAGTGTTAACAACTCCAAATCTATCCCAGTAGATCTTTATTCCTTGAATAAAGATTGTTATTCCCCAGAATTCTACGGATAATTTCTATTGAAAGCCAAGCTTTCATCAATTGCTATATGGGAATTTAACTGTCAGTGCGCTCTCCCACTAACCTCCTTATATACACAAGAATTATTTCGTTTTGAGTCAAATCATAAACCATTATGATTATTTCAAAACGACAGTTTCAAGAACCTTATGCTTGCATTAATCCAAACATGGATCGAATAACCCGCAAACCTTGTTCATCGGTTATACAAAATCGTCAGAATGTTATAAACATTCTCCAAAAGGTTTCCTTTTCAGGAAAGCGATTTTGATCTATAAGTGACACATTTCATAAATGAAATACGCAGTTATCAACAAGCATCTTCAAAATGGATTTACCATGGCAACAGGTAAAAGGTTGAACCGTTATTAACACAATGTTGATAACGATACCTTTCGTCAAAAGCCCAGCTTTGTACGTTGGTATGTTGCCTTCCATGTATGTCTTCCTTGAAGACGTTTAATGTACCAATAGGCACAATGCCTTGTGGTACAACAACTAGTATCCAAAATAGTTGTTATACATGGAATTCATTTCGGACTCATGGCACTTTGCCATAATAGGGAGTCGATACCTCGTATCACTTCCTCAAAACGTAGTCGGTGGATATACCTTCATAAGATTGACATCTTTATGAGGTTAGATCAGAAACCCATACCCTAGGTTGTTTTCTGACTCTATCCGATCTACTAGTTTCTTGTTTATTTGAAGATTAATGGTATAGATTCATCATAGATGAACTATTTGTGTTCCATTAAGGACTTCGTGCCTTGAACAGTATTACTCCGATTTTCATCGAGTATCACTATCCTCCCACTGACCACTGCATATCGGTATTCCTCTCAGGAAAAATGCATGGTGAGCAATAATCATATTGTTCTCATGTGAGATTTATAAGTACTATACTTATGGTTTCCCTTAGGATAACCTATATTGGCACTTATCCAATTTGGGTCTTTTAGTTTGGTATCATCCAAACGTTATGCCTGGCATACCCAAATTATCAGGAATGAGAAACCTCGTTTCTTCCCTGTTCATATCCTACATGACATCTGTCAAACAGATTTATATGGAACCTTATTCTAAATAAGTTTTGCACTGTTAATACATATCCTATTGAAGGAAACAGTAGCTCAGAGCGACTCGTGATAAACCTTATCATGTCCAACAAAATTCGGTTTTAGTTCGGACACACCGTCTAACTGGCGTGTCTCGAGAGGAGTCCTCATTTGAAAGAATACCGTACTCTTTCATGTACGTATGAAACTTACTGCTTAAGTATTTTCCATTACGGTCTTACCGTGGCGGAATAATACTATAGCCGATCTGTTTATACTTCGTGTCGAAACTTTAAAGTTTCCGATTTGTGTTCTTCAAAAGAAAAACACACATAACCATAACGTGATGCCACATCCGTTAAGGTCACGAAATATTCATGTTCACATCTAGCCTAGCTAGATATGGGCCCACTTACTTCACCATGAATAGGGCTAACAGATCGGTGGCCCTTTTACTATTACCAAGTAAATAGTATTTTAGGTACTTTACCTAATAAACTAGATTCGCAGACCTTATTTGAATAGTCAAATCAGTCCTAGTACCCACTCTTCAAAAGTGTGGATATACGAGTCTCGTTTAATTGTGTCCTAGACAACAATGCCACAAATAAGTCTCTATTGATCAAATCAATTTGAGCTATTTATTTGTCATTTTTATATGTTTGAGATTTTATTATATTCAAAATATAAATTCTGTTATTCACATCTAATGTGTTTATCTCAGTATCATCTTTATATAATAAAACACTTTAGTGTTCTAGAATATAAAGGTTTTATCCGCAACGGATTAAACACTGATATAGAGATAATGTCTCTAGTCAAACTAGTTACATTATAACAGTTCCTAATTTAAGTACATACCCAAAGGGTAGTTCCTAAACTTAGGTATCTACGGTCGAAACAACGACTTTCATCCCGTTTCCGATTCGCAGAGAAATCTCGGCTTGAAGTCAGTATCCTGCTCATAGCGGATTCTGAACATCAATACATATATTTTGTGTACCACACTAAGTATTTAAAATCCAATTTCAATACTAGTAGTGAACATAACTTTGACAAATATTTTAAAGTCAGAGCCTCGCCCTTTCTTTAATTCCTTCGTGTCTGCCATATCCAAATGTTAGTCACTTTGGGATATGTCAATTATCTTTTCAATATTTCACAAACCTTTGGGCAAGCCTTGGGTTTTAGAATATCGAAATGATGTGCACCTTGTGCAACATGCCCAATTGCAAACTTTGACTTTATCTCCACTAGAACAGTCAATCAATTCTCTAAGAATTATTAAATTGCAATTTTAATACCTTTTAAATCTAAAGATAGATTTATTGACAAGTATATTAAATTAAGCACTAAAGTCATCATCACATAAATCTTCCAAAGATTTTATGCTCTACTTATTTGCTTAATTATGGGCTTAGATATAATAAGTTATTTTATCCAATAAAGTAACATATTATTAATTCCCAATGAAAATTAAATCATTTAAAACATTTAATCCAAGGATTATATATTTTAAATATTCAACTTTTCAATTCTTTCTTGATTTCAATAGTCCAACTATTTAATCAATTTAATAAGGTACTATTCATTATAATGATTACAATAATCCAATTATTTAATCAACTATAATTTTAATTCAATATATTGATTACTATAATTCAATTATAAAATCAACTATATATCGAATGAGTTTGTATATAGTCCAACTATATATATATTTAAAACAACATAAAATATTAGTCCAACTAATACTTTTGATTAATATGACGAGTAAAAATTAGATGAGCGCGTTTAGCGAGTATTCGAACGAATGTTGCAAATTCAATACTTGCCTCCCACTATTTTCGTCGAGCCTCTAACCCTCTGTCGAGTACTCGGGAAACCGTGTTTCCTAGTGGGCTAGGATCCCGTTAAATGTCACACAATCTTGACTTTGGCCAACAAATTGTATGATAATTAACTAGGTAGATCTCGAAGATCAATTGGATCTCATCCAACTCCTAGATCCAGTAGGTGGACATCCAAGTCCCAAACATATATCTAATATATGCCTATATATCGAATATATACCCTAACCTTTTTCCTCTGAATCAACTAGGCCTTGGCTTTGGCACAACAAACCTAGTGATCCCAGTCAAGCGCGGACCCATTGACATGGAAGCTTCATAATCAATGTCAATGGACAAGAAGTGGTATTGACTTTGGCCAACAAACCACAACTTGGACACGACACCGATATGGAACAAAGCCTCGTGATTAAAACACATCTTCGACGGACAAGGGCTTGACTTTGGCCAATAACCCCTGCCAATCTCGGATCTTGAGCAGAGAATCACTCAATGGAAGGAAAATAAACGCTTGATATTTAACGAGGGTTTTTCGCATGCAAATTGGCTACCAATTTAATTATCTTTGTTAAGGTCTCATCATCATACACCCTTAAACATGCATTCTAAATACATAATAAAGTGAGTATGAAAAATAATAATAATGATATGGGATGGATACATAACACATTGATCCTAGATCAAATCTCTCCCTTTCCTCACTCAAGCTAGCACTTGTATTACTTCTACCCGTTACACTACACTTCTAAAGAAACTGTTGGATTAATATGACCCATAGCGTCACTATTTGTACATATCATAGTGTTGTTGTACAAATTAACTATGTGACAAGGAAATTGCACTCTCATCATTTGTGATTAGATCACCTTAGATATATAAATGAAGAGAGGTCCATATGATTAGTTCCTGGATTGAGATGATATAGACAGTATCAGTCCACGAAGGATTAATCATTAAATATCCCTAGTCGTAGTATTATCGAGACTGGACATCGATAATGCGGAATAGGCTAGTATTGCACTTGTGCGCGTTGTGAGGGCACAACGGCATAGTTCTCATATATATAAGTATTGGATACTTATGAAATTGCGATAGGAGGTTGTGTTTCACCGATGGTACGGGAAACAGCTTCGCTCTGGTTAGACCCCTCGGAATCCCATTGGTATTATGACTATGTGTCTATGGGGGCCGAACATCAGGGTAGGCGTGTATGGTCTTAACCTGAGACTTGCACCGCTAATGCTTACGAAATCAATATACTTTAGTTGAGGTCGTCTAGGACTCTAACCGGTTCTGTGTACGCCAATGCTGGGTATATTGAGATCGTAGAGTATTGGGTTGTAATGTCAAGACGGAAGTATCACTACAGTCATAGTGGAGATGATGTCACGCAAGATATGGAATTAGTGCTCTTAAGTGCTGGCCGGCCATCGGGATATTATGACAAGGTCATGTATATCCGATTATAGAGACTAGTTACCAGACATCCGATATGTGCTTCAGACGGGGCAGACACTTATCCAGCCCCAGCCCTAGCACGTGACTATCCGATACTGGGCCGATATACACGATACTTGGTATACTATGCTTGATATAGATCTTAATATTCTTAGATGAATATGACCGGAGAATTGGATAGACTTCGTGCTTTGCTAGAAGCCGATCTTGTCTCGTAAATCGGTAGAACGTAGTACTTGGTACGTACGTGATTCGGATATTCCGACGACCATATTTACTGCCGAATTATCCAGGGATCTCATGGGTCGCTTCCCAATAATGCACCGATGACGCATAACTCGCACTCATTAATAATCTGGGATATATAGAAGAAAGAGAAAATTAATCTAGGATTATTACGGAGATATTTTATCTAGGATAAAATATCGTCTAGAGAGAGATAACGATTAATTTGGAATTAATCGATAAATTAATATATTCGATATATTAAACGAAATTGGATTTCGACGCGAAATTGAAATTGGATTTTAATTCGGGCGAACGAATTAATTTAGAATTAATTCGTGTTAGTTTAAATCTAGGTCCCAGATCATACAAGCCATGAAAATATTGTGCGAATACACCAACGGGATAGCGGAATACTACAACGTCGGTTGGTTGAGTCGATTTGAAGACGATTGAAGCACAAAAACCTCACTGTTTTGGCGCATGAACTGCAGCAGTCCACTGTCTTCAGTTTCAGATTTTGAGCTGAGAAAACGGAGCTCCTAGCCTCGTCGAACGGATCCCGGCTCATGGGTGAACCTCCCTACCACCTTCGCAAGACTCGTAAGTGTGCTAGCACTTGAGTTTTTGCCACAAAAACCCACTCTTGCTTCCCTTATGGCTCACGGCATTTGGCTTCCAAAACCAGTAAGTTTTGCCCCTTGGGCGTGAGCCTTTTTGTGAGAGAAATGGAGAGATGAAAGATGTGTTGTTGTATATGTAAAATGATTAAAGACTTTTACTTATATATTTTCCAAAAAAATATAAAAATTACCATTTGTTTTTCTTTCAAAAAATATAAATAAAAAAGGTA
>SKCR01036476.1:0-56833 GCA_019454045.1 Zanthoxylum bungeanum | reverse complement strand
TTTTCATTTTAATCAAGGGCCACAATCATGCATCATACATTATTTTATCTAATCAAGGTGTAGACAACAGAACCTGGGCGACGCTTGTTCTAGGCTCGCGCACTAGTTGGGAAATACTAAATAATATGAAGTCGCCACCCGGTGTGAACCGGGACAAAGATTTAAGGCCGCCTCACCCCTCGCAAGGAAGACCTCAAACCGTTGGGTTCGGAATGGTCCCTTACTTATGCCACTTGTAATGAAAGGATTTATGTAATAATTTAATCAAAGCTTAAGTAACACTTATTTCCAAGAGTATCATGCTTCTAAATTCTCATATGCAAAATAAAACTTATGCACACATTTCACATATATCTCATATCTAAAATCGCATGCTTAACACATATCAAAATAGCAACGAACATACAACTTTATTTGCATATTACATTCAAAAAAACACAAGCACACATATTAACCATACAAGCATACATATGGGCATTTTTCCAAGTGGTACGTGGAATTGTATCCCAAGTACAGACCGCACTACCGTCCATTCGGAATCGGCTACGGAATTTACGTATGAGTTTCCATCCGATATACTGCAAGAAATAATACTCAAATGTTATCACGACACAAGCATATGAATTGTAATTCATTAACATAGTTGTATTCATACATGTGGGGATAGCTACTAGGAAAACTATGCATGAAATCTAATGAAGATGACTCGATTCAGTGGGTACGCGTTCGTGTAGCGTTCGTAAACGCGTTCGAACGGTAAATAGAAGGTTCGCGTTCGTGTAGCGTCCGAGAACGCGTTCGAACGGAACCAGACCTGATGCATTATGAAACTAAGACAGTGGGGGGGCGCGTTCGTGTAGCGTTCGTAACGCGTTCGAACGGTAAACAGAAGGTCCACGTTCGTGTAGCGTCCGAGAACCCTTCGAACGGAACAGACCTGATGCATTATAAAACTAAGAAATGCATGGGCATTCGTATAGCGTTCGTAAACGCGTTCGACGGTAAATAGAAGGTTCGCGTTCGTGTAGCGTCCGAGAACGCGTTCGAACGGAACCAGACCTGATGCATTATGAAACTAAGACAGTGTGCGCGTTCGTGTAGCGTTCGTAAACGCGTTCGAACGGTAAACAGAAGGTCCACGTTCGTGTAGCGTCCGAGAACGCGTTCGAACGGACCAGACCTGATGCATATAAAACTAAAAAGTGCATGGGCTTCGTATAGCGTTCGTAAACGCGTTCGAACGGAAATGAAACAGAATGCTCGTTCGTATGGCGTTTGTTAACGCGTTCGAACACAAGCGAGACCTGATGCATGACAAGGCAAAATACATGCGCGTTCGAGTTGCGTTCGTAAACGCGTTCGAACGGGAACAGACCTGATGCATGAAATGGGACGCAATACATAAACGACAAAATAAAGGGGGGCGCGGCGAAGTACTGCCGTAAAGGTGACATTTTGGGGCTCTTGATCTCTCAAAGAGAGGACCTTTAGACCAACATACTAAGCCCATGAGCTCGACTGAATCATGCATACATAGAATGAAAAGCAATAATATGAAACATAGTGTGCCCGATTGAACGTATCTTGTATCCAACCGAACACACATCAACCGGCGCGCCAAAGCCTCGTGGTAAAGGGCTTTAGCCCCTCCCCATAGGGGATCTCACATCGCACTTACTAAGCCCATGCGCTCGGTTGAATCATGCATACGAAAATAAAGACAATCATATCAAACTAAGTATGTCCGATTGAACGTATTTCGCATTCAACCGAACACACATCAATCGGTGCGGCAAAGCATCGTGGTGAAGGATTTTAACCCTCCAATTAGGGAACCTTTCATCGCACTTACTAAGCCCATGCACTCGATCGTATCATGGGATTAAACAACATGCAGAATTTAAATGACAAGAATTAAATAAACCAAAGCAACTCAAAACAAGAGAAGGTGCCGTTTTACTCAAGTAGTACGTGGAGTTGTGTCCCAAGTACAGACCGCACTACCGTCCATTCGGATTCGGCTACGGAATTTACGTCTGGGTTTCCATCCTATATACCACAAGAGACGACACTCTTCCATTCATCCAATACCCACAACACGCATCATACACACAACAAATGCCACAAATACAGAAAAATAATCAAAATAAATAACCAGAAATTAAATACGAATAAGTGTGAAAGATACCCTCAGGTCTAACCTTTTAGCTGTCTCTCGGACTCGCGTTCCACGAAGATCGAAAAGGGGGTAAAGCTCCGCAACTTTTCTAGTTCACTGGTTTGCCTCTTCCTTCGCTGTTCGGCCACTCGAGCTACTATTCCGACTCCGTTTTGCTGCTGTTTCCTTATGGTTTTGCTGCCGTTCCCTCTGTATCCCCTGCTTACTGTTGGTGGGCTGTTTTGGTGTTCTTGGTGGACTGTTCTGTGTTCCTTTTTAGTGTGGTTTGGTGTGATCGTTTCAAAGGTTATAAGTTCTTTTATGTTACTGTTTTAAAGGTATTTTAAGGACTGTTGAGAGTGATTTAGGCTGTTGTGTTTTGTGTATTTTCGGTGATGTGTGAAGGTTTAAAAGGGGTGATTTTCGGTGGTGATTATGGTTGTTTATGCTTGTAATTTCGGTGATATGAGGGTAAGGTTGAAAGGAATGATTTTTGTGATGTCTAGTATTTCTTGCTATAATTCTTGTGTGAATTGTGTGTATGAGCTAGAGAGATTGGAGAGAAGGGATGGCTAGGTTAGGGGTTGTTTTATAGAGAATGGCTAGGGCTTCACCTTGTCTCACAAGAAGAGATTTGGTTTCCAAATAAGGAGAGATGGGAAAGGCATATACAAGATTGAGGGGGGACAAAATATTTTAATTTAGGAAGTCAACTAATTTAAATTGGTGTATATCTTATTGAATTAGGAAGTCAAATATTTGATTGGTTTTAATTGGTTAGGATTGATTTTAATTAGGCAAATCTTATTTTTAGTTTTAGTATATAATATATTTGATTTATTTATATTAGGCAAGACTTAGTTTTAAGTTGGTAAATATTTTATTTAATGTTTTTTAATATTTATTTATTTAATTTGGGATGTGTTTTATGGGCTTTGGGGGGCCAAATGGGCTGAGGTGTGAGGCTAGCAGCAAAACCAGAATTACCGGCTCCGTTCGAACGCCTCCTCGCACGCGGCACGAACGTCCGCAATCTGCACGAGGTTCGAACGAGGAACGAACGCAGCACCAATGAAGACAGTGAACTTGTGGAATGAACTTGATGACATACTTATTCCGAATTTCCCCTTCCGACCTCCGTTTCCCGCAATATCCTTAGCTAAAAAGGTAGTGCCTCCAATTGAGACTCATCATCGGGTTTCACATGCGAAAAATGCAATGCCTACACAAGGGCCACAACATGCATTACTACATAAGAATCATGCAAACGAATCTCAATAAATAATAAAAATAACACTGAAAATGGATGTGAAAAATACCCTCAGGTCTAACCTTTTTGTCGGTTCTCGGAATTGCATTTCACGACCGTCGGAAGGGCTATCACTCCGCAACTCTTCCGGTTCACTGGTTTAACGTCTTAGCTCGCTGTTTCACTATTTTGGTCCGTTTCGCTGTTGTATTAGTTGCATTTTCTGCTCACTGTTCAGTTGTGTTAGTGGACTGTTTCGGGATAGTTTTGGGCGGTTTCCGGACTGTTTTACTGGGCAGTTTATGGGTTAATTTTAGTGGTGCAGGGGCTGTTATTGTCGGTTAATGGCTCGGGTTTTAGGGCTTATTGTTATGGTCAGTATGCGGTTGAGTGGCTTACGTTTAAGGTGGCTTTCAGAGTGTGAAGGAGGCGTTGAATGGCAGTTTGTTCGTGAGTCTTACTTGCGTTGGTCAAGCGTGAGGCTTATTTGCGTGGCTTGGCTGAACGTATTGATGAGTCTGTAGGGTTGATGAAGGCTTGGTAGGTACTTGTACGTGGGTGAGTGTTTGATTTGTGAGGTGAGTGGCGTATGCTTATTGTATCAGGGCTGGGCGTGGCTGTTTATTGTATCAGGGCTGAGCGTGGTTGTTTAGGTGCTCTTCGTGAATGGCTTTTTGGGCGAGATCGGCAGGTGTTGATGCGTTGAAATGGGGCAGTATGTCGTGACGAGGCAATGGGCTACTGGCATTAGTGAGAAGGGCTGTTTGAGTGCTAGGGTTGTGAATGTGATCAGCAATGGGGGGCTAATTGTGGGCTGTTATTTTTTTATTTGGTTTGTTACGGTTTGTCTTGTCGTTGTTGAAGAGCCGTGGAGGTGGAGTGTGAATGAGAGAGATCCCTAGGGTTGATTTTAATTTGTTTATATAGTTGCATGGGTATTAGGGTTTGTGCAAGGTTTTGTTTTAGGAAAGAAATCAATTAATTAGGTGTATTGGTTTATCAAGGATATTGTATTTTTGGTGGGTATTTCATTAATTGGTGATTAAATTATTTAAATTAGAATTATTTATTTTGATTGATTTTAATTGGAAGTGAATTATTTAATTTAAATTTGTTTTTAATTTAATTGGTTTCAATTGATTTTATTTTTATTTCTTTTCTTTTGGGCTTTAATTGATTATTTACTTTAATTTCGATTAGTTATTTGATTGGTTTAATTATTTAATTAGTTTGTGAATTTAATTTAAAATTTTGATATGTGTTTTAGATCTTTTAATTCTTTTAAATTCAATTTGTGACGTGTGTTTTAAAACGGAGGTCCAACAAGCGAACCCGAAGCTAATCCAGCGAATAAGAATTAATCAAAATATCGGTTCCCTTCCGACGATCGTTTCCCGCAAATTCCTCGACTAAAAAAGTAGTGCCTCTAACTGAGACTCATCATCGGGTTTCACATACAAAAATGCAATGCCTACACCCACTTGCCTCACAAGCTGAAACCGAGGTGCCTCATGCCGAGCCCTCCCATGACATCCAGCCATCCAGACCTGCACAAAAAGAAACAGCTGCCCCTGCGCGGATCAAATTATCATCCTCTATAAATAAATCTAACTTCTCTTTATATACTCAGGGAATACAACATTGTTCTCCTGCTCTCGTGATGTTTCCCGTGCGGTCTCCGACTGATTGACGGGCTCTCTGCCCCAAGACTGTCGTCGCCGAAAGTAAGCCTGACGGCCTATCACATCAACCTGTTTTCTCCGCTGCCACACGCAACAATAATGAAGCCAGCATGTAAAGAGCTCTCAAGTTGTGACACGTGTCGGAGGGAAAATCCAACTACTCTGGTCTCACGTCGGCCTTCAAGAAGTCGGCCAAATGATCTGCCGAGCTTCCCAAGCTATTTCTGTCCCGATAACCAAATCTTAAGCCTTTTGCCACCAGATCACATCCCTTGGAAAAAAAAATGCACTCTTTTGTTCACAATTTTTATTTTTCCAAGTATTTCAATGAGTGGAACTGGAAAATATTCTCATTCCATATGAGTATGGTTGGAACTGTTGGTTTCTATTAAGGTCCCAAGATCAATAATAAGCATGAATCAAGTGCGAATACTAATCGAAAAAGTTACGGAATACTCACATCGATCGGTTGAGCGACGCGGCGACGAACAAAATCGAAATTCTGCTCATCTTCACTGGTTCGGAAGTGGCAGTTCCTAGCTCACTGGTTTGACATTCAATCAACAAGAAACCAAGCTCCAAGCTTCGTCATTTGATTCCCGGCTCATGGGTGGACTTCCCTATCACCTTCGTATGTCTCGTAAGTGTGCTAGCACTTGTGATTTTGCCACAAAATCCCACTCTTGGCTTCCCACTGCTCACGGTTTCTAGACAGAACCAGTAAACTTTTACCCCTTGGCGTGAAGGAGATGAAGAGAATGGAGAGAGAGAAGAGTATTTGTTGTGTGTTAGGTTATTGTCTACCAAATGGTATGATTTTTATTAAAATCATGTACACATTTGCTTTCAAAAGTCAAACTAAATGAAAATCAAACAACCTTAGTGTTCCACACTCAAACACCAACCAAACAACTCAATCAATCACATCAATCAATCAAGTGTCACATCACTCAAAGTGACATGTGATTTGACCTTGATGCGGCTAACGATTGACGCTTGATTTGACTTGCGTGCTGACTCGAATTTGAAATGCGAATGCGCTCGCAAATAATCCCAGGCTTGGGTTCGCTAATTCCAAATTAACGAATTTTCCGTGCGACGTAATTAAATGATTACCTTAGCGAAATCACTATTCATGTCGCTAACGAATTAATTCTAAATTAATTCGTTCGCCCGAATTAAAATCTAATTTTAATTCCGCGTCAAAATCTAATTCATTTAATATATCAATATATTAATTTATCGTTAATTCTAAATTATCATTCTCTCTCTTTAATTATATTTTATCCTAGATAAAATATCTCATCAATTAATCCCAGATTAATTTTCTCTCTCTTCTAATTAATCCCAGATTAATTTAGAGTGCGAGTCATACATCATCGGTGAATCTTTGGGAAGCGACCCTGAGATCCCCAGATATGTTGGCAATAAATTCGGTCGTCGGACTATCCGAACACGTAAGTACCAATACTCTATGTTTTACCGATTTACAAGACAAGGTTGGTCTCTAGCAAAGCGTCATGCCTACCCAATTCTCCGGAAAATATCCTTACAGGAATAAGGATCTATATCAGGCGTAGTATACGTAGTATTGCGTATTTCTGTCCAATATCGGATGATCACTTGCTAGGCTGGGGCTGAAATTGTGTCTTCCCCGTATCGAAGCACATGTCGGATGTCTGGTGACTAGTCTATAATCGATAAACATGACCTTGTCATAATATCCCGATAGCTGTAGAATTTAAGAGAACCAGGTCCGTATCCTACGTGACCATCATCTCCACTATGAATGGAGTGATACTTCCGTCTTGACATCACACCCCACACACTACGATTCTCAATATACCCCGAATTGGCGTACACGGAACCTGTTAAAGCCCTGGATGACCTCAACCAAAGTATATGATTGTCGCAAGTATTAGCGGTGCAAGTCTCAGGTTAAGACCAAATACACCTACCCTGATTTCGGACTTCCATAGACACATAGTCATACTACCAATGAATTCCGAGGGGTCTATCCAGAGCGAAGCTGTTCCCATACCATCGGTAAAACACAACCTCATATTACACTTGCATGAGTATCCTCCCAATATATGAGAACTATGTCGTTATGCCTCACAACGCGCACAAGTGTAATACTAGTCTTTTACTATTTATCGATTTCCAATCTCGATAATACTCTGACTAGGGATATTTAATGATTTATCCTTCGTGGACTGATACTGTCTCATAACATTCTCCGCCAGGAACAAATCATAGGGACCTCATATCATTTATATATCTAGGTGATCTAATCACAATGATAAGAGTGCAATTCCTTTGTCACATAGTTAATTTGTACAAAACACACAATGATCTGTACAAATAGTGACGAATGGGTCATAATTGTCCAACATCTCCCACTTGGCCTATAGCCAGTCACTTGAGTGTCTGACATCCGAACTATGTACGGTTGGCTCAAATTACTGAGAAAATGCTTTCGTCAGCGGATTTGCATGATTATCGTCTGATGCGATTTATACGATCATCACATCGCCACGATGTATGATCCGAACAAATCAGATGAATTCGAAGTATGTATCTGATCGTTGATGAGACCATTAATTCTTTAGCCTGTGCTGACGCCTAGCTCATCGCTAACATAATTATATCTATCTAATTAGATTTGTTATCGACCCAAGGCTTCTATTGCCGCCTCAGCTGCAGAGCAATAACCCGCATTTATTGTTTATACGTTAACCGTATCTTACTTGGAAGATTTCCAGTTCACTGTACCGTTATTCAAACTGTATAGTACCGTTTGCGACTTATAGTCATTTTATCGGTTTATGAAACTTGCTACAGTGATCCCAGTCACTTCAAGTTCTCCATCTCCATAGACTAAGACATCATCCTTAGTTCTCTAAGATACTAGTATGTTCTTAACTTCAATCCAGTGACTATTACTCTATTTGGTTGTGTTGTGAATTCATATGCTCAAAGCTTATGAGACACCAGGTAACGTACATTTTTCAATGTACGAGTTCTCGAAGAGTTTTATCGAAAGCCAAGCTTTCACCGATTTTTTTATGGGAATATCATTTCCAAGAAATGACATATTATCATTATTTATAGGACAGCCACTGTCAGTGCGCTCCCACTAACCCTCTTATATACACAAGAATCATTTCGTTTTGAATTAAATCATAAACTATTATGATTACATCAAAACGATAATTCCAAGAACCTATGTCTGCTTCAATCCAAACATGGATCGAATAACCTGCAAATCTTGTTTGCTAGTTTAGATACGACAAAACCGACAGGATGTTGTAAACATCCTCTAAAGGTTTCCTTTTCATGAAAGCGATTTTCCGTAAAGCTGCCACATTTCATAAATGAAATATGTAGCGTTAGCAAGCATATCCAAATGGATTTACCGTGGTAACAGGTAAAAGGTTGAATCGAAATCAACACAATGTTGATAACGATACCTTTCGCTAAAAGCCTAGCTATATACGTTGGTATGTTGCCTTCCATGTACGTCTTCCTTGAAGACTATATAGTACCAATAGGCACAAAGCCTGCGGTACATCAACTAGTATCCAAACATGTTGATATACATGGATCCATTTCGGATTCATGACACTTTGTCATGATCAGGGAGTCGATACCTTGTATCACTACCTTATACGTAGTCAGTGGTATTCCTTAAAATATTAACATCTTTACATGGTGAGATCAGAAACCATACCCCAGGTTATTTTCTGACTCTCTTCGACATCGCGGGTTCTTGTGTATACGAAGATTAATGGTAATAGTTTCATCTTTGATGAACTATTTGTGTTCCATTAAGGATCTGTGCCTGGAACAGTATTACTCCGATTTTTCATCGAGTTTTAACTATTTTCCCACTTAGCACTGCATATCGGTATTCCTCTTAGGAAAACCGCATGGTGAGCAACAATTACATTGTTCTCATGTGAGTTGTATAAGTACAATACTTATGGTATCCCTAGGATAACCTACAATTGGCACTTATCCAATTTGGGTTTTAGTTTGGTATCATCCAAACGTATGCCTAGCATACCCAAATATACATGAATGTGAAACCCGGTTTCTTTCCTGTTTATATCTAATATGAAATCTGTCAAACAGATTTTAATGGAACCTTATTCTAGATAAGTTCTGCACTGTTTATGTGTATCCGTTGAAGGAAATGGTAGCTCAGAGCGACTCATGATTAACCTTATCATGTATAACAAAATTCGGTTACTCAGTTCGGACACACCGTCAAACTGAGGTGTTCCGGGAGGAGTCCTCATTTGAAAGAATACTTTACTCTTTCAAGTATAAAAGAAACTTATTGCTTAAGTATTTTCCATTACGGTCTTACCGTGACGGTCTAATACTTTAGCCGATCTGTTTGTCTATTTCACATCGAAACGTTAAAAGTTTCCGATTTGTGTTTCAAAGAAACACAGAACCATAACGCGATGCCACATCCGTAAAGGTCACGAAATATTCATATCCATATCTAGCCTAGCTAGACATGGGCCAACTTGCTTCACTATGAACTAGGGCTAACAGATAGGTGGCTTTTACACTTTTACTAAGTAAATGTGTTTTAGGCACTTTGCCCAATAAACTAGATTCGTAGACTTTATTTGAATAGAATCAAATAAGTCCTAGTACCCACTCTTCAAAGTGCGGATATACGATTCTTGTTTAATTGTGTCCCAGAAAACAATGCCACATTAAGTTTCATCTGATCAAATCGTTGATCTATTTATTTGTCATATTATATATTCGAGATGTTATATTCAATCAAAATATAAATATTGTTATTCACATCTAATGTGTTTATCTCAATATCATCTTTATATAATAAACACTTTAGTGTTCTAGAATATAAAGGTTCACCCGCAGCGGGTTAAACACTGATATAAAGATAATGTTTCTAGTCAAACTAGTTACATTATAACAGTTCCCTAATTTATGTACACACCCGAAGGTAGTTCCTAAACTTAGGTATCTACGGTTAAAACAGCGACTTTCGTCCCGTTTCCAATTCGCATATTAATCTCGATTGAAGTCAGTATCCTGTTCAAAACAGATTATGAACATCAATATATATTTATGTATCACACTAAGTATTTAAAATCTAATTTTAATACTAGTAGTGAACATAATGTTGACAAATATATTTGAAGTCAAGCCTTGCTCGTCTTCATTCCTTCATGTCTGCATTGTCCAAACGGCAGTCACGCTTCCGCGATCCCGTTTGCCACAATTTAAGCAGACATTTTGGGATATGTCCTTTATCTTCCTAGAAGATTATAATGATATTGCCTTTGCCCTTTTCACATTCCAGAAGCCTTTGGCCAAGCCTCGGGTTTCTAGAATATCGAGTAAGGTGCCCTTGCGCTACTTGCCTAATTGCAAAATTTGACTTTATCTCCTTGAGAATAGTCATTAATTCTCCAAGAATTATTTATTACAATTTAGTACTTCTAAAATCTAAGTATAGATTTATGAAGATCCTTCAATTTCTTTATGATACTTTAGGATCTAATCCTAGTTCTGATTCAGAAATTAAGGAGTCTACTGCGACAAGCTTAATGGATTAAGCACTAAGTTAGCATCACATAATCTTCCAAAGATTATGCTCTACTATTTGCTTAACTCCGGGCTTAGGCATAATATGTTATTTTATCAAATAAAGTAACTTATTTTTTTCCAGGACCATCCTGAAATTATTCCAATTTGAAAATTAAACCATTTAATACATTTCCCTTGGATTATGTCTTAAACGTCAATCTTTCAATTTTATCTTGATTCTAATAGTCCAACTATTAATCAACGATTTAGGTACTATATATTATAATGATTACAATAGTCCAACTATTTAATCAACTATAATTTAATAGAATAAAATCAATTATATTGATTACTATAAATCCAATTATAAAATCAACTATAAATGAATAGTTTGAATATAGTCCAACTATTTATTAAAACAAAAATTTAAATATTAGTCCAACTAACATTTAATTTATTTGACGAATGATATTTTTTTGAGCGCGTATGGAAAGTAATTAAAGAATATTGCTAATTCAATTCTTGCCTCCCACTATTTTTCGGCGAGCCTCTAACCCTCTGTCGAGTACTCGGGAAACCGTGTTTCTAGTGGGCTAGGATCCCGTTAAATATCACACAATCTTGACTTTGGCCAACAATTGTATGATAATTAACTAGGTAGATCTCTAAGATCATTTGGATCCAATCCAATTCCTAGATCCGGTAGGGGGACATCCAAGTCCGAAACATATATCTTATATATTCCAATACATCCAATGTATTACCTAACATTTTTCCTCTGAATCAACTAAGCCTTGGCTTTGGCACAACAACTTAGTGATCTCAGTTAAGCGCGACTGATGAGCGGAAAATATATCAATATTTACCGCCTCTTTAACTTAATATTTTGTTTAGTTTCTCGGGTTTGATGAACGTTTTGATGTGTTTTAGTTTATTTGTTTTGCACATAAAATATATCGGATCTCAATGAAATCATTTAGGAAGAAATATGGGTCAAATAGGGCAATTATTGGACGTGATATTTTAATTTTGGAGATTGGAAACTTGAAAGGGCGTTTTGACGAAGTGCAGTTTTGGAAATTCCAATTTTGCGCATCTGTCGTATTTTGGGCATAAATCTTTACTCCGATATCGTATTGAGCTGATTCAAGTTCAAGATTAAAGAAGACTCAAAGATCTACAACTTTGAAAGACAAAATAATTCGAATTCTGAGGATTTCATGCCCGAAATTGATGAACCATCCAGAAGTGTGTTGTGTGAAATTATTAAAGTCACTTTCAATCATTTTCAAAGCAAAAATAAATTAATAATAAAATAAAAATTATCAAATCATCACCAAACATGATAAAAGATTAGTGGAGCAATTAATAATAGATTTGGTGGAGCAATTAGTGGAGCAATTAATAATTGATTTGGTGGAGGCAAAATTTTGCCTATAATACCAAGTCTTTCATTTGTAAAATTCATATTTTCTTTTAAGGAATTCCTTAAGAATACTAAGAAGATTGTATCTTATTTGTTTATTTACAGCTTTCATTAATTAATTTCCGCTTTCGCACTTTCTTTTATTTACTTTTCAGTTTTTACTTTCCGCAATTTACTTTTACGCACAGTACTTTTCTTTCTTTAATTTTCAGTTTTTACTTTTCAGTAATTTACTTTTCACAGCAATTTACTTTTCAGCATTTAATTTTCAGTAATTTACTTTCACATTTACTTTTCAGCATTTAATTTTGGAAAAAACCCACCTGAGGCCCCGTACTCTCAATGTTTTTTACATTGCACCTCTATACTAAATTTTCTACACATTGCACCCCTATACTCTCAATGTTTTTTACATTGCACCCCTATACTATTTTCTACACATTGCAAACCTCTGCACTCTCAAAAATTAACATTCCACACCCTTATTTTAACGGCAAGTAACAGAGTTGAGAAATATTCTGATATCACCGTTATTTCGGATTGGCCCGAGCAAATTTTTTTACTTTGAAGTATGCTAGAGCGCATAACTATATGTTAGGGCGCATAAATTTTCGGCCCCTTCTAATACATTCAAAAATCCAACTGATTTATTGCAAAAATTAGATCAAAACTACGATCCTGGAGTGTTTATCAATGACAACAAAAGACAAACAAAGATGAAATCATCGAGCAGCTAAAATACAACAACAAAAAGCAAACAACCAAAACTTCATAATTACCAATCAAAACTCATATAACAGAGACAAAAACAACATCAAAAATAAGATAAGATCAAAATACCCAGATCAACAAACAGCAAAAGAAACAACAAAATGATGGAGATCCAATGAATCATAACAAAATTTAACCTGATCAGAGAGAGAGAGAGAGATGAAGATGTACCTGAAAGAAGGAGATCTCTATGTTGTGAAAGTGATTATGGATTCAGGAAAAAAACAAAAAAACAAAATAAAAATAAAATATACGAGCTGGCAATAAAGATACTGGGAAAAAGGCGGAATGTCAATTTTTGATTCATGATTCTTCTCAATTAACATAGCGTGTATTACAAGCTAACGAATTCTGTGAAATAAGGTGAAATGTCAATTTTTTGAGAGTGCAGGGGTGTAATGTGTAGAAATTTTAGTACCGGGTGTAATGTAAAAAATATTGAGAGTATAGGGGTGCAATGTATAGAAAATTTAGTATAGGGGTGCAATGTAAAAAACATTGAGAGTACAAAGGCCTCAAGGTGAGTTTTTCCTTTAATTTTCAGTATTTAATTCCAACATTTACTTTCAGCATTTACTTTTCAGTATTTAATTTTCAGTATTTTACTTTATGTCTTTTATTTTATTTAAGTTTTTTTTACTATCCGTAAATATGTGTCGTAACTAAGCCAGTTATCTGGGGTTGTGATGAAATCCAATATCACCGGTTTATAAGGGGTTAAATGATAGTTTTGGGTATTTAAAGGTTTACTTATTAAGTCTTAAGCTTAATGCGTCTTGTTAATTGGCCACTAATAAGATTGATGTGGTAAATCTAAAATAAACTTGACAAATGAATTTTAGGTTTCAGCCTTAGACTTAATAGCCCACGATCTTCCTTGAGGATAGATAACCCTTTAATAGATTTCCCTACATGATAGACATATACCTGTCGGGCAGAGGTATCCATAATTGGAACTTAAACTTAATGAATCCAGATAATTTGGTTGACATAGACATATGGTTCAATTGGGTTAAACTGGGTATTTGCGTCTGACCATCGACATAGACTTTTGCATAATTTAGTGTTCCAGGTTAGTAAACCGATTTATTACACAAATATAAAATAACCACTTCATCTTTAAAATGATATTGGAAGAAATCACAACCCTAGATAGTTTTTAATATTGAATTTTCTTAAAACCTACTTTCAAACAATTTTATTTACTTGTTTTTAAATTTAGAATCGTCACCATTTCAAATCAATCAAACAACCTGTTAGATACTAGTAATCATTTGAGCTCATAAAATTAATAGATTAGATATTAAGTCCTCGTGGGATCGATATTTTTATACTACTTGAACGATATGTGCGCTTGCGTTATACGTGTGTGTTTACGCCGGTCAAGTTTTTGGCGCCGTTGCCGGGGATTTATTTATCTTTTACTATTAGTTTAGGGGTTAGATACCTTTACTTGTATCTAATTTCTTTTTACTTATTGTTTTTGTTTTTTACTTATTGTTTTTGTTTTCTTGTGTTTCAGGTTCTCAGAAGCTACTTGAGACGAACCAGAAGCTTTGAACTCCGACCGCTTGACCCAGAAATTGAAAGAACCATCAGACAGTTGAGAAGGGAAGGCGAGAATGCCAAGAAGCTTTAGTCAACATGGAACCTGAACCTTTGAACGTTGCATCACCAATTCCCATTCGAGACAGAACCATTCCGGTGGTTGACAGACTCATTTCTTGCATTGTACTTCCTCCCTTACCAGTAAATACAGGTGATATCAAAACATGCATTCAGATGATTCAGCAGTCAGTTCAGTTTGGGGGGAATGCAACTGAAGATCCTGATGCCCACATCAACAACTTCCTGGAAGTTTGCGGCACTTTTAATTACAACCGAGAAGCTGAAGAAGCAATGAAACTGCGAGTTTTTCCATATTCCCTGAAAGACAGAGCTAAAGCTTGGCTACATTCACTACCAGCTGGTTCTATCACAACTTGGAACACTTTAGCCACCAAATTTCTTGCAAAGTACTTTCCACCAGCCAGAACCGGAAAACTGAGGAATGACATCACATCCTTTGTACAACAAGATTCAGAATCCCTCTGCGAAGCTTGAGAAATGTATAAAGATTTGCTCCGGAAATGTCCTCACAATGAGATTCCAAAATGGCTTCAAGTCCAAACATTATAATGGGCTTTCTGGAATAATGAGAACCACAATTGATGCTGCTGCTGGAGGAGCCTTGATGGCAAAATGAGAAGATCAAGCCTGGGACCTAATCGAAGAAATGGCCAACAAAAATTCTTTGTGGCCAATAGAAATGAGCATGATCCAAAGAATTGCATGAATTTATGAAAGTGGAGCCAATACATCAGTCAACACCAATCTAGATCAGATATGCAAATTCATGGAGACTCTTACCACTGGATCCACAAGTTCACCATATGGAGGAGCACCAGAGTCGAACCAACTTGAAGAAACGGTGAATTTTGTCAACAATTTCAACAGACAGGGGAACAATCCATATTCCAACACCTACAACCCAGGGTGGAGGAATCATCCTAATTTATCATGGAGCAACAATTCAGGCCAACAACAGAACTATCCACCACATGGATTCCAACAACATAACAAAAGCCAGGAGCAGGCAAATGAACCAGGAATAACAGAAGTGTTGACCCACTTGAAAAAGATAGAAGCAAAACATGACTCTCAAACAACAAGATATGATACTATGTTTCAATCTCAAGCAGCAAGATATGATGCTATGTTTCAATCCCAAGCAGTATTAATTCAAGGTCAATCTGCTTCTATTAAAGCACTGGAGAATCAAATTGGACAACTGACAAATGCTCAGAGTTACAGACCGCCAGGTACCCTTCCTAGCAACACAGAGCCAAATCCAAGAAACATGGGGAAGGAACAATGTCATGCCATCATGTTAAAAAGTGGTACTGAAATTAACAAAGATGTTGGAGCCAAAACAGCTGCTGAGGAAGTTCCAAAAGAAACAAAGCAACAGATGGAGGAAAAAGAAGCAAAGGAAAAAGAACAAATCATTCCACCTCCACATTTTCCTCAATGTCTTCAGAAGAACAAATTGGACAAGCAGTTTTCTCGGTTCCTGGAGATCTTTAAAAAGCTGCATATCAACATTCCATTTGCAGAAGCGTTGGAACAAATGCCCAGCTATGCCAAATTCATGAAAGACATTCTTTTACGAAAGCGGAGATTGAGAGATTACGAGACAGTAGCATTATCATAAGAATGCAGCGCTATCATTCATAGGAAACTTCCCCCAAAGTTGAAAGATCCTGACAGTTTCACTGTTCCTTGCACCATAGGAGAACATGACTTCGGTAAGGCTCTGTGTGATTTAGGTGCTAGTGTTAACTTGATGCCTTTTTCTATTTTCAGGAAATTACAGATTGGAGAAACAATGCCAACTTCAGTCTCACTACAACTTGCTGATAGAACGCTCGTATTTCCGAGAGGTATAGTTGAAGATGTGCTGGTCAAGGTTGACAAATTCATTTTCCCATAAGATTTTATTGTCCTTGATATGGAGGAAGACACAGACGTGCCAATCATCCTCGGGAGACCATTCTTGGTTACAGGTCGAACCATTATTGATGTACAAAAAGGAGAATTAACCATGAGGGTACAAGACCAAAAAGTAACATTCAATGTTTTCAAGGCCATGAATTTCCCAGATGATGAAAAGAAAGAGGAATGTTTCAAACTTGATGTGATACACAGTACCATTCAGAACTCCAATGCAATGTAAAGTTCTACTGACAAACTTAAAACATGTCAATTGCCTGTGGAGCCTAAAGATAAAACATTTTTTGCACTGAAAGAGCCAATTCTTGCTCTACAAGCAACATAAGAGAAAAAGTTCCACCAGCTCAACGAATTGGAGGAATTTCACAATCAGCCTTTTGAGGATGCCAAATTGTACAAAGAAAAGAGCAAGAAAAGACATGATGAAAACTTAGTGCGCATACAACTGGAACCAGGGCAGAAGGTACTGTTAAACAAATCAAGGGTGAAATTCTTCCCATGGAAGCCAAAATCACGGTGGTCAGGTCCATTTGTGATCACCAAAGTTTTACCAGATAGAGCCATTGAGATACATGATCCCGACTCCAACAAAACTTTCAAGGTTAAAAACAAGCGTGTCAAGCACTACCGGGGAGAATCATTTGAGCGAAAAAAAGAAAGTGTTACACTTTCAGATCCAGCTTAACATTCGAGAAGTCAAGTCTGGCTGACGACTTTAAACTTAGCGCTAGCAGGAAGCAACCCATGCAATTTGTGTATATATTGTGATCTGATGTGTTTTATTTTTGTGTGTTTAGTTTTTTGCAGATTAAGTCATTTCAAGATGGAAGAAGCTCTCACAAATGTTCACAAGCAATTTCCTTATCTCCCTCAAAAATCTCTGATGAAAGTATACAAAGCTCGCTTGGAACGGATGAGATTATTGATGATCAAAGGTATTCATACTGAAATTCGTTGGATTATTGAAGCACGGGTCCGATTGGCAGGTGAGTCTTCTGACTCTTTTATTTCACATCTGCCTGGTTTTGGAAGAAGCACCTATGCAAAGAAACGTAGAGCTAAGCAAATGGGTGTTTGTTATAAATGTGCACGCTGGAATTGCAATACTCGTTGTCGTTCTTTAGGAATGGTGTCTGATAATCGCGAAGACAAAATTAAATTCATTAGGGATGGCTTGAGTAAGGAGTCTTTAGATGATATATCTTCGACTCTTGAGACGCATCCCAGTGGATATGTTCACATAGCCTTTCGTAAATTACATACACAATTTCAAAAAGAAAGACAATTGTTAAGTCTCGGGAATCTGACTCAAAAAGACCTTGTTTGCCAATTTATAAGAAAATTGGATGGGAAGCTTGTCCCCGACGCATAGACGTCAATAAAGCTTTACTTTTCTTGTGAATATTATATCTCTTTGTCTTTTCCTAATAATTGTAATTTGTTTTGTTGTTTTCTTTTATTTTCTCTCCGACAGGATCCATACCTTTTTGACTATCACGATATTATTTCGCTACTAATCGTCCTCTGGAGATACTTGTGCTATTTTTTTACTCACCCTTTTCAGGTGTTATAAATTCAACTCATCATTGCACTTTTGAAGACATCAGAAGTAAAACATGGAAGCCACTTCAAGAAGACGAGTTGAAAACATCTGTGTGTTTTGCGGTAGCAGTGTTGGTACTAAACCACAATACGTAGAAGCAGCACAGGAATTGGGTCGAGTCTTAGCTGCAAAAAATATGCACTTAATATATGGCGGAGGCAATCTTGGACTTATGGGGATCATTTCAAAGGTCGTACAAGAAGGAGGCAGTCATGTTTTGGGAATCATCCCAAAACCCTTGGCAGAAGCAAATCTTATTGAACCATCAAACGGAGGAACTTATTGTGCCAGGTATGTCTGAACGACTGGTAGAAATGATTAACCGTGCTGATGCTTTTATTGCTTTACCAGGTGGTTTGGGCACATTGGAGTAATTTATTTTTTATAGTCCTATCTTGGGCGAACCTAAACATACACCAGAAACCAATTGGGCTGTTTAACGTTGCTGAATTTTATGATTTTCTTTATGTGTTTCTTGATGATGCTCGGAGAAATGGGTTCGTGTCAAAACCTTTAAAAGAACTTCTCTTTACTACCAGAACTGCTCCGGATCTAATTGATCAACTCTTAGCCTATGAACCACGAGTTGACCCTATCCTTTCAAAGATAAATTGATCCGAGGACGATCGTGGTAAGAGGCGTCGTGTTAATCTGGATCTTAACCTTTAATTTCTTGTAGAATTTCAGCTAACCAGGTACTACCTTTTAAACTCTTCTTCTACTGTTTAAGACATTGGGGACAATGTCTCATTTAGGTTTGGGGGAGGGAATTAGTTGATCATACCTTATTTTTAGTTTGTGTGTTCTTTTTATTTTTAGTCCAAAATTTTTCGAAAAATACAAAAAATTTCAAAAATTTCAAAAATTACAAAAATATTTTGTGTTTTTGTCTTTTTATTTTGACTAAAAGGGTGAAATTGGTAAGAGATGACTGAGTAAGGAGTTTCCACTCCTGAGACGTATCTCAAGCCTATTTTTGAAATCAGTTAATTTTTGTTTATTTCCTTTTAAATTATTTAATTTGTAAATTCTCCATAAAACGGACTAAAATGGATCTTCATATGTTCAGTTAGCAGATATTATCAACATACATAGAAACATACAGACATGAACTGTAATTGAAAAGTTGTACTATTCAGTGCTCTAGTTAAATTGGAGGAAGCATCTCAAAAAGCAATGGAGTAAAAAAAAAAAATCTAAGATCCTAGTTATTAAGTCTGTAAGGGTGTTTTAACACCTAGTGCCCTAAAACCAACTGGTTTGGGAGTCACTGGCCCAAAGCTCGCTACATGGATCAAAGATGCTGCAAAAATATATATATATATATATCTCTGAAGTCTGAGTAATTAAGTCCGTAGGGGTGTCTTAACATCTGGTGCCCTAAAGCCAACTGGTTTGGGAGCCACCGACCTAACACATGTTACATAGATGAAAGATATTGTATATAAATAAAAAATCAAAAATCAAAGAGAAAATCAGAAAATTCAGAAAAAATATTCCATTGCTGCAAAAAGATGTAATTCTGATAAAACTTTAGGAAAAAAATATTACTCTCTTATCAACTACACTTTTGACTGTTGTGGGCAAAAATGAGTTGATTAATATTTTGTCGGCTGTGCATATGGAGAATGGTAAATATAATCATAGAATTTACTTATTCAGTAATTTAGAAAGAAAGAAAACAACTAGTAACTTGAAGTAGAAGTTTCACCTGATTAGTCACTAACATCTTTATTCTCTTTTCGCTTGTCTTTTTGCTTTTGTGTGCATTAGTTTCACTACCTTTTTACTTTTGTAAAATGTTTGTGGGTATCGTTGCTGTAAACCCTCACGAGACTATAACTCGTCCACTAGGGACAACTAGGGGTTTAAAGGCTTGTTGCATATGCTAAATGCAACCGTGATCCCTACGAAAGTGGCTTAGTTTAATTTTAATTATTTCTTGTATTTTATTTTATTGTTTTGCTCGAGGACTAGCAAAATGTTAGGTTTGGGGGTGTGATGAGCGGAAATATATCAATATTTACCGCCCTTTTAACTTAATATTTTGTTTAGTTTCTCGGGTTTGATGAATGTTTTGATGTGTTTTAGTTTATTTTGCACATAAAATAATATCGGATCTCAATGAAATCATTTAGGACGAAATATGGGTCAAATAAGGGCAATTATTGGACTTGATATTTTAATTTTGGAGATTGGAAACTTAAAAGGGCGTTTTTGACGAAGTGCAGTTTTGGAAATTCCAATTTTGTGCATCTATCGTATTTTGGGCATAACATTTTACTCCGATATCGGATTGAGCTGATTCAAGTTCCAGATTAAAGAATACTCAAAGATCTACAACTTTGAAAGACAAATAATTTCTAATTTCTGACGATTTCATGCCCGAAATTGATAAACCATCCAGAAGTGTGTTGTGTGAAATTATTAAAGTCACTTTCAATCATTTTCAAAGCAAAAAATAAATTAATAAATAAATAATAAAAATTATCAAATCATCACCAAACATGATAAGAGATTAGTGGAGCAATTAATAATGGATTTGGTGGAGCAATTAATAATTGATTTGGTGGATGATTTGATGGAGGCAAAATTTTGCCTATAAATACCAAGTCATTTCATTTGTAAAATTCATACTTTCTTCTAAAGAATTTCTTAAGAATACTAAGAAGATTGTATATTGTTTGCTTATTTACAGCTTTCAGTAATTAATTTCCGCTTTCGCACTTTCTTTTCTTTACTTTTCAGTTTTTACTTTCCGCAATTTACTTTTACGCACAATACTTTTCTTTCTTTAATTTTCAGTTTTTACTTTTCAGTAATTTACTTTCAGCAATTTACTTTTCAGCAATTAACTTTTCAGCAATTTACTTTTCAGTAATTTACTTTCAGCATTTACTTTTCAGCATTTAATTTTCAGTATTTAATTCCAGCATTTACTTTCAGCATTTACTTTTCAGTATTTAATTTTCAGTATTTTACTTTATGTCTTTTATTTTATTTAAGTTTTTTTTACTATCCGTAAATATGTGTCGTAACTAAGCCAGTTATCTGGGGTTGTGATGAAATCCAATATCACCGGTTTATAAGGGGTTAAATTATAGTTTGGGTAATTTAAAGGTTTACTTATTAAGTCTTAAGCTTAATGCGTCTTGTTAATTGGCCACTAATCCAATATCACCGGTTTACTAGTAATCATTTGAGCTCATAAAATTAATAGATTAGATATTAAGTCCTCGTGGGATCGATATTTTTATACTACTTGAACGATACGTGCGCTTGCATTATACGTGTGTGTTTACGCCGGTCAGCGACCCATTGACCATGGAAAGCTTCGTAATCAATGTCGATGGACAAGAAATGGTCTTGACTTTGGCCAACAAACCACAACTTGGACAAGACACCAATATGGAACAAAGCTCTCGTGATTCAAACACATCCTCGACGGACAAAAGCCTTGACTTTGGCCAACAAGCCAATGCCAGTCTCGGATCTTGAGTGAGAATCACTCAATGGAAGGAAAGACGTTTAATATTATTTGAGGGTTTTTCGCGTGCAAATTGGCAACCAATTTATTATCTTTGTTAAGGTCTCATCATCATACACCCTTAAACATGCATTCTAACCAGCAATAACCCGCATTTGTTGTTTATACGTTAACAGTATCTTACTTGGAAGATTTCCAGCTCACTGTACCGTTATTCAAACTGTATAGTACCGTTTGCGACTTATAGTCATTTTATTGGTTTAGGAAACTTGCTACAGTGATCTCAGTCACTTCAAGTTCTCCATCTCCATAGACTAAGACATCATCATTAGTTCTCTAAGACACTAAGTATGTTCTTAACTTCAATCCAGTGACTATCACTCGGATTGGCATGTTTGTGAATTCATATGCTCAAAGCGTATGAGACACCAGGTAACGTACATTTTTCAATGTACGAGTTCTCGAAGAGTTTTATCGAAAGCCAAGCTTTCACCGATTTTGTTATGGGAATATCATTTCCAAGAAATGACATATTATCATTATTTATAGGACAGCCACTGTCAGTGCGCTCCCACTAACCCTCTTATATACACAAGAATCATTTCGTTTTGAATTAAATCATAAACTATTATGATTACATCAAAACGATAATTCCAAGAACCTATGCCTGCTTCAATCAGAACATGGATCGAATAACCTGCAAACCTTGTTTGCTAGTTTAGATACGACAAAACCGACAGGATGTTATAAACATCCTCCAAAAGGTTTCCTTTTCAGGAAAGCGATTTTCCCGTAAAGCTGCCACATTTCATAAATGAAATATGTAGCGTTAGCAAGCATTATCCAAATGGATTTACCGTGGTAACAGGTAAAAGGTTGAATCGTAATCAACACAATGTTGATAACGATACCTTTCGCTAAAAGCCTAGCTATATACGTTGGTATGTTGCCTTCCATGTACGTCTTCCTTGAAGATTTATATAGTACCAATAGGCACAAAGCCTTGCGGTACATCAACTAGTATCCAAACCTGTTGATATACATGGATCCATTTCAGATTCATGACACTTTGTCATGATCAGGGAGTCGATACCTTGTATCACTACCTCATACATAGTCAGTTGGTATTCCTCAAAAGATTAACATCTTTACGAGGTGAGATCAGAAACCCATACCCCAGGTTGTTTTCTGACTCTCTTCGACATACGCAGTTCTTGTGTATACGAAGATTAATGGTAATAGTTTCATCTTTGAAGATTAATAGCATACCCAAATATACAGGAATGTGAAACCCGGTTTCTTTCCTGTTCATATCTAATATGAAATCTGTCAAATAGATTTTAATGGAACCTTATTCTAAATAAGTTCTGCACTGTTTATGTGTATCCGTTGAAGGAAATGGTAGCTCAGAGCGACTCATGATTAACCTTATCAATGCTAACAATATTCGGTTACTCAGTTCGGACACACCGTCAAACTGACGTGTTCCGGGAGGAGTCCTCCTTTGAAAGAATACTTTACTCTTTCAAGTATATAAGAAACTTATTGCTTAAGTATTTTCCATTACGGTCTTACCGTGACGGTCTAATACTTTAGCCGATCTGTTTGTCTATTTCGCATCGAAACGTTAAAAGTTTTCGATTTGTGTTTCAAAGAAACACAGAACCATAACGCGATGCCACATCCGTAAAGGTCACGAAATATTCATATCCATATCTAGCCTAGCTAGACATGGGCCCACTTGCTTCACTATGAACTAGGCTAACAGATAGGTGGCTTTTACACTTTTACCAAGTAAATGTGTTTTAGGCACTTTGCCCAATAAACTAGATTTGTATACTTTCTTTGAATAGAATCAAATCAGTCCTAGTACCCACTCTTCAAAAGTGCGGATATACGATTCTTGTTTAATTGTGTCCCAGACAACAATGCCACAATTAAGTTTCATCTGATCAAATCGGTTGATCTATTTATTTGTCATATTATATATTCGAGATTTGTTTATATTCAAAATATAAATATTGTTATTCACATCTAATGTGTTTATCTCAATATCATCTTTATATAATAAAACAATTTAGTGTTCTAGAATATAAAGGTTCACTCGCAGCGGGTTAAACACTGATATAAAGATAATGTTTCTAGTCAAACTAGTTACATTATAACAGTTCCCTAATTTAAGTACACACCCGAAGGTAGTTCCTAAACTTAGGTATCTACGGTTAAAACAGCGACTTTCGTCCTGTTTCCAATTCGCAGATTAATCTCGATTGAAGTCAGTATCCTGTTCAAAACAGATTATGAACATCAATATATATTTATGTTCCACACTAAGTATTTAAAATCTAATTTTAATACTAGTAGTGAACATAATGTTGACAAACATATTTGAAGTCAGAGCCTTGCTCGTCTTCAATTCCTTCATGTCTGCATTGTCCAAATGGCAGTCACGCTTTCGCGATCCCGTTTGCCACAATTTAAGCAGACATTTTGGGATATGTCTTTTATCTTCCTAGAAGATTATAATGATATTGTCTTTGCCTTTTTCACATTCCAGAAGCCTTTGGCCAAGCCTCGGGTTTCTAGAATATCGAAGTAAGGTGCGCCTTGCGCTACTTGCCTAATTGCAAACTTTGACTTTTTCTCCTTGAGAATAGTCATTAATTCTCCAAGAATTATTTATTACAATTTAGTACTTCTAAAATCTAAGTATAGATTTATGAAGATCCTTCAATTTCTTTATCATACTTTAAGGATCTAATCCTTAGTTCTGATTCAGAAATTAAGGAGTCTACTGCGACAAGCTTAATGGATTAAGCACTAAAGTTATCATCACATTAATCTTCCAAAGATTATGCTCTACTATTTGCTTAACTCCGGGCTTAGGCATAATATGTTATTTTATCAAATAAAGTAACTTATTATTTTCCATGACCATCCTGAAATTATTCCCAATTTGAAAATTAAACCATTTAAATACATTTTCCCTTGGATTATGTCTTAAACGTCAATCTTTCAATTTTATCTTGATTCTAATAGTCCAACTATTTAATCAACGATTTAGGTACTATATATTATAATGATTACAATAGTCCAACTATTTAATCAACTATAATTTAATAGAATAAAATCAATTATATTGATTACTATAATCCAATTATAAAATCAACTATAAATGAATAGTTTGAATATAGTCCAACTATTATTAAAACAACAATTTAATATTAGTCCAACTAACATTTAATTTATTTGACGAATGATATTTGTTTGAGCGCATATGGCAATAATTAAATGAATATTGCAAATTCAATTCTTGCCTCCCACTATTTTTCGGCGAGCCTCTAACCCTCTGTCGAGTACTCGGAAACCGTGTTTCCTAGTGGGCTAGGATCCCGTTAAATATCACACAATCTTGACTTTGGCCAACAAATTGTATGATATTTAACTAGGTAGATCTCTAAGATCAATTGGATCAAATCCAATTCCTAGATCCGGTAGGGGGACATCCAAGTCCGAAACATATATCTTATATATTCCAATACATCCAATGTATTACCTAACCTTTTTCCTCTGAATCAACTAAGCCTTGGCTTTGGCACAACAAACTTAGTGATCCCAGTTAAGCGCGACCCATTGACTATGGAAAGCTTCGTAATCAATGTCGATGGACAAGAAGTGGTCTTGACTTTGGCCAACAAACCACAACTTGGACAAGACACCAATATGGAACAAAGCTCTCGTGATTCAAACACATCCTCGACGGACAAAGGCCTTGACTTTGGCCAACAAGCCAATGCCAGTCTCGGATCTTAAGTGAGAATCACTCAATGGAAGGAAAGAAGCTTAATATTATTTGAGGGTTTTTCGCATGCAAATTGGCAACCAATTATTATCTTTGTTAAGGTCTCATCATCATACACCCTTAAACATGCATTCTAAACACATAATAAAGCGCGTATAGATAAAATAATAATGATATGCGGATGGATACTTTACACATTGATCCTAGATAAAATCTCTCTCTTTCTCTCTCCCGCTAGCACAAGTATTTACTTATACCCGTTACACTACACTTCTAAAGAAACCTCATTTACATTGAGGGGAATATGTGAGAAGAGAATACAAAGAAATGAGAGGTAATAAGGCTAGACACGCAGGTCCAATTAATAAATCGAATTTATTACAACAATTTCTAAAATTGTCTCACCCATCTAATATCCATCCGATATACATTATTCATGCATTGCAACCATGTATTCACAAAAGCATGTTATCAATCAATCTAATCAAATTAATTAATCTGATAATTAGTGATCATCCATGTTCAAACAACGATTTGATTTTGCTCGAGTCAAACTCATTTTTGCGAATAAGTACTTAAAGTACGAATTCTCGAATTAAATTAAACTACATCATTAAATCTAATTTAATATGCATTCAATTCTAATTCGCTATTTAATTCCAAATTAAATATTACACTTTATTAATGAACTTTTACGACTTAAATTCCAAATTTAATCGTTACGGGTCTCAAAGCCCGATTAATGTCCAACGTCAATTCAATTAAAGTCCAATGGGCTTTTAATTAATTTCTTAGGGTGGACTTTTGGTCAACTCGGGTCAAACCGAATAACCAAAATCCAATCTGGGAATTACCCCATGAGCCTAGAAATCAATTTAGGCCCATTAGGCCGAATTAAACTTTAAAGGTCCATTAAGTCGCATTTGTGCTTTATGGAAGTTTTTTGGGCCTAATTGAATCCAACCAATTTTGCATAAACCCAACTTTGTACAACAAAGCCCAACAAGCCCATTTACAACATTAAAGCCCAAATCCAATTTTAAGGCCCAATTTAATTAAACACAAAAAATCCAATTTCACATTTAATTAAACTAAAGTGTATATCATGATTAATCACCCAAATTAACATTTCTAAAACATCAATTTATACAATTAATCATGCTCATTTTCATCATCACATGTCCAACACATTTTGATTAAAATCAAACCCAATACATGCTCATCAAGGTCTCAGCAATTAGGGTTTTTGTCCAATTCAAAAATTCAATCCAATTAATTTTCAAATCAACAATCCCAACATGATTCTAACTCATCCAATGAATCAACAAATCAAAATTCCAAGACTTTTAGGAAACTCTACATTCGGCCAACATAGAAAATTTGGGGAAATTTGTTCCAAACATAATTTCAACAATTGATCCAATCAATCCTTAATTAAAACACATTTAAACATATTCATTCATCCAGTTTCATAAATCATGCTCAAACACATTTTTACCCAAATTTTAACCCTAAACATTTCATGCTAAAACCTTGCTCTAGATGTCATTGTTGGTTTCTATTAAGGTCCCAAGATCAATAATAAGCATGAATCAAGTGCGAATACTAATCGAAGAAGTTGCAGAATACTCACATCGATCAGTTGAGCGACGCGACGATGAACAAAATCGAAATTATGCTCATCTTCATTAGTTCGGCAGTGGCAGTTCCAAGCTCACTGGTTCGGCCTTCAATCAACAAGAAACCAAGCTCCAAGCTTCGTCATTTGATTCCCGGATCATGGGTGGACTTCCCTATCACCTTTGCATGTCTCGTAAGTGTGCTAGCACTTGTGATTTTGCCACAAAATCCCACTATTGGCTTCCCACTGCTCACGGTTTCTAGACAGAAACCAGTAAACTTTTGCCCCTTGGGCGTGAAGGAGATGAAGAGAATGGATAGAGAGAAGAGTATTTGTTGTGTGTGTTAGGTTATTGTCTACCAAATGGTAATGATTTTTATTAAAATCATACACACATTTGCTTTCAAAAGTCAAACTAAATGAAATCAAACAACCTTGAGTGTTCCACACTCAAACACCACCAAACAACTACATCAATCACATCAATCAATCAAGTGTCACATCACTCAAAGTGACATGTGATTTGACGCTTGATGCGACTAACGATTTGACGCTTGATTTGACTTGCGTTCCGCACTCGAATTCGAAATGCGAATGAGCTCGTAAATAATCTCGGGCTTGGGTTCGCTAATTCCAAATTAACGAATTTTCCGTTGCGACGCAATTAAGTGATTACGTCTAGCGAAATCACTATTCACGTCGCTAACGAATTAATTCTAAATTAATTCGTTCGCCCGAATTAAAATCTAATTTTAATTCCGTGTCGAAATCTAATTTCGTTTAATATATCAAATATATTAATTTATCGATTAATTCCAAATTAATCATTATCTCTCTTTAATGATATTTTATCCCAGATAAAATATCTCCTCAATTAATCCCAGATTAATTTTCTCTCTCTTCTAATTAATCCCAGATTAATTTAGAGTGCGAGTCATACGTCATCAGTGAATCTTTGGGAAGCGACCCATGAGATCCCCGGATATATTGGCAATAAATTCGGTCGTCGGACTATCCGAACACGTAAGTACCAAGTACTACGTTTTACCGATTTACAAGACAAGGTTGGCCTCTAGCAAAGCGTCATGCCTACCCAATTCTCCGGAAATATCCTTACAGGAATAAAGGATCTATATCATGTGTAGTATACGTAGTATTGCGTATTTCGGTCCAGTATCGGATGATCACGTGCTAGGCCTGGGGCTGGAATTGTGTCTGCCCCGTACGAAGCACATGTCGGATGTCTAGTGACTAGTCTCTATAATCGGATAAACATGACCTTGTCATAATATCCCGATAGCTGCAGCATTTAAGAGAACCAGTCCCGTATCCTACATGACCATCATCTCCACTATGACTGGAGTGATACTTATGTCTTGACATCACATCCAACACACTACGATTCTCAATATACCCAATATTGGCGTACACAGAACCTGTTAAAGCCATGGACGACCGCAACCAAAATATATTGATTGTCGCAAGTATTAGCGGTGCAAGTCTCAGGTTAAGACCAAATACACCTACCCTGATTTCGGACTTCCATAGACACATAGTCATACTACCAATGGAATTCCGAGGGGGTCTATCCAGAGCGAAACTGTTTCCCATACCATCGGTAAAACACAACCTCATATTACACTTGCATGAGTATCATATACCCAAATATATGAGAACTATGATGTTGTACCCTCACAACGCGCACAAGTGTAATACTAGTCTTTTACATATTTATCGATGTCCAATCTCGATAATACTCTGACTAGGGATATTTAATGATTTATCCTTTGTGGACTGATACTGTCTCATATCATTCTCCGTCCATGAACAAATCATATGGACCTCCTATCATTTATATATCTATGTGATCTAATCACAAATGATAAGAGTGCAATCTCCTTTGTCACATAGTTAATTTGTACAACAACACATGATCTGTACAAATAGTGACGCTATGGGTCATAAATGTCCAACAAGACCCCAAACATCTTGTACCACCCCCAATGTTTTAACTGTTAAATAGACTAGCTTTGTCCTTTTTACTCGAAATTTCAATTGAAATAAAGTATTAATATGCTATGATTAAGAAACCCTGCTGGTTGTTAAAGGAGAAAAGTCGAAGTTCTTTGCTTTCTCCCTTAGTTTTGCGTGATTATAGTTAATTTACAGATAACTGTGTACTGATTTAGTGGTTTATATGCTTGAAGTGTATATACAACAAATGAAGGGGCTTTTTTGGATGGACTCCCATCTTTGTTAGATCTTTGAAAAAAAAAGAATCAACCTCCTTGAGAACGGTAATATAAAAGCACAACTCATGTAATTTTAAATGGATATTTTGCTGTTTAAATCATGTTTAGCTTTTGAGATGCTATAGAAGCAATCAAGCAAAATAATAATATTATTCAATGTTGGGCTGTTGGCATACATAAATAGGTTCACTACTTTGGTTTTAAGAGTTATCCATGTTGATGTTTTCTTTTTCATTGTAGGTTCCTTTTATTCTTGTTGAAGGTGGTTGGTGGCCACAGTCTGATTATGTTTCTGTGGACATGGGTGGCTCTAGACATCCCTTACCTCTTACGACAGTTTATAATCGGTTGCAACCCGTTGATGTTTCTCCCTATACATTTCTTCAGGCAATTTTTGGTCACTAGTGCCCTGTAAATTTAGAAGTTGCATAGTCTAAATGTGTGCATCACATATTCACATTCAATGAATATATGATACTGTGTTTCCTTGGTCATCCCAGGTGCTAATTTTTGTTACAAATGTATGATACTGTGTTTTCTTTGGTTTTTCCAGATTGATGTGCTTGATGAAGAGAAAATTCTTCCATTAGGGAAGGAAATTAGTGCTGTTGGTATTTGCAGTTTCAACAATGGAATTCAAGTCATGCAAGGATCTACTCTACTTTCTGTAAGAGTATTTCTTGAAGCATAATTTATGTCTTGGTGTGTCCTTTGTGTAGAGTCCAGCTTGAAGCATGCAAGTGGATCCAGCTGTAACCAATGACCAGAAGCAACCAAACCTACTTTCGGTGGTCACTTTGACATTTGAAGAGTTTCCAACGCCATGAAATGTGGAGTAAAAGGCTCCATGAAATCAGGCATGAAAGGTGGAATGGACAGTAGCTGAATTTTGGCTATAAATACAACATTCCAATAAGCTTATAAGCATCTCAGAGAGTGTAAGAACATAGAGAGATAGTGAGGTTTTTTCTTAAGTTTCATTTGTAATTGTAAACTTGTAATTTATTCTTGTAGTAATTTATACTTCCATGGAGTTCGATGCCTACTGCGGAAGCCACGACATTCGACATGAGAGGACTGTTCCACGCACCCCACAACACAATGGTGTCGCTGAAAGGATGAACCGCACCATTATGGAGAAAGTCAGAAGCATGATCAGTATGGCTAAGCTGCCAAAGCCATTCTGGGGAGAAGCTGCCTGCTACCTGATCAACAGATCACCATCTGTACCGTTGAATTTCGAGATTCCGGAGAAAGTGTGGTATGGTAAGAATCCTTCATATTCTCACCTCAGAATATTCGGATGTTTAGCATTTGCACATGTATCCAAGGAGCTCAGACAGAAGCTCGATGCAAGGACTACCCCATGCATTTTCATAGGCTATGGAGACGAGGATTTTGGATACAGGATATGGGACCCGAAGGAAAGAAAAGTCATCAGAAGCAGAGATGTAGTGTTTCTTGAAGACCAGACAATATAAGACATTGAAAAGCCCAAGATGCCTTCTAAAACCAGTGCCGATAATGCCGATGCAAATCCAGACACAACCCCAGCACCAAAACCAATGGCCACAGGTGATGATGGGGTGCAAGACATACCAGAAGCAGAACTAGAGGAGGAATGAGGTGTTGAGCAGAGGAGCTGCAACCTGCTCCATCAGAGGCTTCAGGATCATCCACAGATTCGGATGACAACAGACAACCAGAACCTCTAGTACGAAGATCCGAGAGAGGCCAGATTCCATCAGCCAGATACTCAGGATCGGAATACATTCTGCTTACTGACGAGGGGGAGCCAGAAACCTTCAATGAAGCTGTATCTCATAAAGACAAAGACAAATGGCTGCACGCAATGCATGATGAAATGAAATCTCTGCAGAAGAACAACACTTATGAGATAGTCAAGTTTCCACATAGAATGAAGACACTGAAGAATAAATGGGTGTTCAAGCTCAAGAAAGATGGCAGTGGAAAAGTGGTGAAACACAAAGCTCGACTAGTAGTCAAAGGATTCCTACAGAAAAAGAGAATTGACTTTGATGAGATTTTTTCACCGGTGGTAAAAATGGCTTCAATCCGAGTCATCCTAGGATTGGTAGCCAGATTAAACTTGGAGCTTGAACAGATGGATGTTAAAACAACATTTCTTCATGGTGATCTGGATGAAGAAATCTACATGGAGCAGCCAGAAGGATTCAAGGTTTCAGGCACCGAGACAGTGGTACAAGAAGTTCGACTCATTCATGGTGGGTCAAGGCTACAAAAGAACTGCAGCAGATCAGTGTGTATACATTCAGAGGTTTCCAAATGGAAATTTTGTTGCTCTTCTACTATATGTAGATGACATGTTGATTGTTGGATAAGAAACAGCGAAGATCAGCCAGCTGAAGAAGGAACTCTCCAAGGCTTTCGACATGAAAGACTTGGGACCAGCTCAACAGATTTTGGGAATGGAGATTGTTCGTGACAGACAGAACAAGAAATTATGGCTTTCACATGAGAGGTATATTGAACGAGTAATCAGAAGGTTCGATATACAGAAAGCCAAACCAGTCAGCGTTCCTCTAGCGCACCATTTCAAACTGAGCAAGAGTTCGTGCCCCTCATCCAAGAAAGAGATAGAGGAAATGTCAGCAATACCATATTCTTCAGCTGTTGGAAGCCTTATGTATGCAATGGTATGTACCAGGCCAGATATTGCACACGCAGTGGGTGTAGTGAGCCGTTTTCTCTCTAACCCTGGAAAGCAACACTGGGAGGCAGTCAAATGGATTCTCAGGTACCTCAAGGGTACAACGAAATTTCGTCTGTGTTACGGGGGAGCTGATCCGATCTTGGAAAGGCTATACAGATTCGGATATGGCGGGAGATCTTGATGGTAGGAAATCTACATCAGGATTCATCTACACTTTTGCAGGGGGGCTGTGTCATGGCAGTCAAGATTGCAGAGGTGTATTGAATTATCCACAACAGATGCTGAGTACATCGCTATAGCTGAGGCAGGAAAAGAAATGTTGTGGCTAAAGCGTTTTCTCCAAGAGTTAGGGATCAAGCAGACAGAATACAAGATACATTGTGACAGTCAGAGTGCTCTCGACTTGAGCAAAAACTTAATGTATCATTCCCGAACGAAACACATTGATATTCTCTATCACTGGATACGCGAGGTGATGGATCAACAACTGCTGAGACTAGTGAAGATCCATACAGATGAGAATCCAGCCGATATGTTAACGAAAGTGGTTACTCGAGACAAGCTAGAGTTATGCAGAGACATAACCGGGATAGCTGTCAAATGACGATTGCTTCAAATGCAGCTGGAGGGGGAGAATTGTAGAGTCCAACTTGAAGCATGCAAGTGGATCCAGCTGTAACCAATGACCAGAAGCAACCAAACCTACTTTCGGTGGTCACTTTGACATTTGAAGAGCTTCCAACAAATGCCATGAAATGTGGAGTAAAAGGCTCCATGAAATCAGGCATGAAAGGTGGAATGGACAGTAGCTGAATTTTGGCTATAAATACAGTCTTCCAATAAGCTTATAAGCATCCCAGAGAGTGTAAAAACATAGAGAGATAGTGAGGTTTTTCTTAAGTTTCATTTGTAATTGTAAACTTGTAATCTATTCTTGTAGTAATAGATATAAGCATTCGGTTTTTTCCTCAAAATCCTCTGAATCACAACACTTTGAAATGCAAAAATTCCTGCATTTGAAAAATTTTAAATGTCTGTACTGTTGTATCTAAAGACAGTTTAAGACTTTGATGGGTTTCCAAAAGGTTATTAGCCAGTCAGGAGTTGTAATTAGTTAGATCAGCTATAGTGGATTAACTAGTGTTTGGTATTTTGCAGAACGGAGATGTCATCACTAAGGATCAGATGGTGGTAGATCTTGCTTACAGGACTAAAATACTTTTTGGAGTGGTATTGTGCTTGGTTCACTGTCAATTGGTGTCCTTGGCTATGCTATTGTCAGGTACATTTGTTTTAACACAAAAGAGCTCTTTTACGGTCTCTCTTCCATCACTTATTGCAAATACTTTATTTGAATTGGACAGAATTGAATTCACTCTCCGGAGCTTACATTGGCTCTTTGCTAATTTAGTTTCGAAATCAAATTTCTGTCCAGGAACTGGAATAGATGGAAAGAATGCAGGCAACAAAGACGGTCACAGAAACCAACCGAAGCTCCTAGCAGTGATGCTGACTCTCAGATAGGTGCAGATGAAGAAGCAACTGCATATATTCCAGATGGGCAGCTATGTGTAATCTGCTTGATGAGGCGGAGGACCTCTGCATTTGATCCATGAGGGCATCTAGTTTGTTGTCATCGATGTGCCATATCCGTTGAACCTGAAGTTTCACCGAAGTGTCCTGTTTGTCGTGCGACAATCGGGGAATTCGATGCGGATATATTTTTCTTGAGCATTGGTTTTGTGTTCATCATTGGGGAACTTACTTAAATCAAAGATGCATACATGGATTAGAGTCATTGGGTAATTTTTGTGAATACATCTACATGATTTTATTTTGGAAATCTGTGAAATTCATACATTTATAGCTTTATCCTTTTCATAACTTCAAATACAGGGGAAAATAATTAACAGAAAGCAGTAACTGATATTCTCTAACTGACTTCTACTTTCACATCCAACTTCCACAATGAACAAAAGGAAACAGGCTGCCCTTTCCACCATAACCCAATACACCCATCTTTATCCTCAACTCTCATCTCCCAGTTACTATCATACTTCCTTAACAAAGCTTTGCCTCCATCAATGGCATCCTCTCCGAAAACTTCTCCAACAAACCCAACTCCTCTCATTTTCTCGCACCATTTGTCTTTCCCTTCATTCATCTCTGCTCTGTTTGTCAATGCCTTCGCCGCCTCTCCTTCCATTACCCTTCTTTCTTCACTCTCCCGGCCTTTGAATGCTGTGCTTGTTGAGTCCAAAAACCTCCATAAGTACTCTACTCGCCTGGCAAAACCGGTTGCAAAGTCCCCACAGTTGCTGCAGCTGCAGTCCATGTTGTTCTCGCTAAGTATCACTCCTTTCGGTTCCAAACTTCTCAACACCCTTAAAAATTCCGTTCTCTCATCTGGGGTGTCATGGTTCAAGTGATGCAGTCTAAATTGTGCGCAAACTATTAAAGTTTCTTCAGAAGAAGTGCTAATGATGTGCGCATTTAGCTTCTGTAAAGGGTAGTTTTCTTCTAGTCGATTGATTTGTAGATTTATGTTCAGAGACTTGGCAAAAATTAGAAGTTGCAAGGAATAATTGTCACCTTGGGGACCGATTGAAAATGGGGTCTCTGTGTTTTGATCATTTTCAGCAGTTGGAGCAATGATTGTGAGGCGAACTAGAGGAGGAGGGCCGCCTGATCTTCGAGTCAAGGCCTCAAGTAGCGTAGGCCATTGCACTCCATGAGAGACCCCGATGTCAAGAATGTGAAGATTCCTCCCCTGATTGTGTTGATCTTGAGCAAGAATTTTGAGGATGGAAGAGTTTGCAATGTTGTTTGGAAAAGCAAACCAAGGGCTCTTTTCATAGAAATCGAGCAAAGATTTTTGGAAGAATCTTGGTTCTGTAGAAGAAAAAGTTAAAGGCCCTGTTGAGGTAGATGTAGTAGATGAAGATGATGAAGAGGATGATAGGTGATGAGTCAAGGCTCGGAGCCCGTGAGCCGCTAGCCTGTGGTTGGCATCTCCGGTTGGTGTGGCTAGCTCATGTAGGACATACAATAGGTGCTGCACACGTGTCAGGTTTCCAGCTGTGACGGCTGCCGCACAAGGATTCAGCAACTGCTCTGCCCATCTTCCTTCCTTGTTATTACCGTTATTGCTGTTATTTCCTGTAGACTTGTTTGTGTTTTTCTTGTTACCACCACCAACTGACCTTTTAACCGTCACCACCCCTTCTTCATTCCCCTCTTCATTATTTCCATTGATCCGACGCCCCTGATTCTTCCTCTGATGATGATTTTGAGATGATCTTTGAAGAGGGTCATCAGCGTTTCTCCGTTTTTTCGATGAATCAGTCGGTGCTGGATGACTAGGAACTGTAGAATCACTAGGAGTTACAGTAGCTGTACTTATTATATTTGTAGTAGCGTTTGTGTTATTGAGAGTAACAGCAGCAGCACTACTAGTACTGTTGCTAATGAGCTGTTGCTGTTCTTGAGCTATTATATCTTGACCTTGATTCCACCATTGATAGGCATCGATCTCGTTGGCGTTGTACGGATCATCCAAGAACGATGGAAGGAAAGACACCGAATCTTCTAACCAATCTAGTATGTGATCCGAAGTGGGGTTTGGTTCTGGTTCTTCAATGGTCATTTTTGTTCTTGGGAAGAAGGGGCCAGCTGAATTTGGTATCAAAAGTGTTTGATAATTGACCAAAAGAGAGGATGATGAGGTTGCATGGATCATTGAGCGAGTTAAAATAATGTTAAGAGGGGGCAGTTTTTGAGGAATGGGACAATGCAGAGAATATTGTAAGTGCTTATTTGGCGGATGTGATGTATTTTATTGAGGGATTTATTGAGAATAGACTTTTGTCTCTTGCTTGTTTTGGTCATTAAATTATCCATTTGTATGTCACGGTGGTTGTGTTGTCAAGATTCAAGAGACGGCAAACTCTTTTTTTTTCTTTCTGCTAACAAATAAAATACTCTTTCCCAAAAAAACAAATAAAATACAAAAAAAGTCTCCCTAATTTTTTTTTAATCGTTGGAAACTTCGTCCTCAAACCACTATTTTCGGGCTTAAGCAAAGTAGATAAAACCCCCGGTTGTCTCAGACTCTTACAAAAAACGCACTTTCTGAATTCTAATTCAGAATGAACCTCAATGTGAGATTCTAAACCCTACACCATCAAGCCACGCTCATTGAGGACAAAGTCTTTCTATTTATACCATGTGCATACAATGAATTTTATAATTTTTAATGGTTTAATTTATAAATTAAGAGGGTATTTTTATTTTTTTACTTAATATTAACAGTTGAACCAAAATATATTAAAAAATCATACAAGAGGCTCCCCTGTGGCGATTAAATAAAAATAAAACATGGATAAATTTATCATCAAAATAACGTTATCATGTTTGATTTTCTTTAGCATTTCTCCAAGTATGATGGGCAAAAAGGTCCAGGCTATTCTAGCCCGATCCGGTCCAGCCCGGACTTGTCGAGCTTCAATCTTATAATTTTTTGAAAAAAAACTGAATCTGAATTTTAAAAATAAAGCACATCCATATGGGGGCATGACTTGAATTTTCTATAAAACGCTATACTCGTTTATTTTCTTTTAATCAATTAATCATTGTCGTTTTTTAGATTCATTTGGTTTGGATGGTATGCTCACAAGATTGGCTCTCTGTGACGACTCCGAACTCGAATCCTTGCTCTCGAAGCTTCACCCTCTCATTTTCTCTCTTTTGCAAACGACAGGCCAAACAAGCCCTGGTATTTGAATTTCCTTACTAATTTTTTGAGAAACAAAAAAGAAAAAAGGGGTTTTGCATTTAACACACAACGTTTATATTGATTTTAATTGGGGCTTTACTCATTTGGGTTTCTGGATTTTAAGTCAAAAAGTTCAAATTTTGATGACTGGGTTTTGATTAGCGGACTAGGGTACTGTAGGGTATCTAATAAGAAGAATTCCATGTGCATACTGTAGGGTATCTGCTAAGAAGAATTCCATGTGCATGTGTTCTTTTGCAATACGTTTACATATGAATTTTTCAAGACTATAAGCTAATTTCCAAAAAAAAAAATACTACTTATGAAAATTTGACTTGGGATGCTGCTCTGTTATGTATTACTATGTAAAAATCATTAGCTATTTATGTCTTGCTTTGAAAAAGTTAATGTAAATCGAATGTGACAATCACTCATACATAATGGAAAATACAATTAATAAGACCATTAACTGTAATGTAAAATAAAATGAATGATGTTTTAAAAAAGGGACAAAAGATGTTTGAATTTGAAGATTTTCAAATTAAATGGATTTTAGCAAAAGCATATTGAGCATAGCTAAGTCATTTTAGTAGTGAGTTTCAAATTCCTCCCATGATTTTTTTATACATAAAATTGTAATACATATATATACATGATACATGATTCATAAAGTGACTAATGATTGTTATTCTTGACCCAAGATTCAAGATATTGATGATTGATTTCTATTTTCAAAGATTTATGGTGTTGGTAATTGGTATTGTTACACAGAGTGTGTAATATTTGTGATAAAATATTTACTTATTACAAGGGTAAGTCTATTGTTGTGAGAGGTGAGGTTGTTAGTGGATCTTCTTCAACGGTTGTTCATTCTCATCAAACTCAAAGTCGAAGTGTTTTTTTTGGATTTGTCAGAGTTTGATTCATTTGCAAGACAAAATACACAATCTAAAATATTTAAGTCTGACCTTGAGAGGTACTTAGAAGAGCCTCTAGTTGAAAGAACTGCAGACTTTAACTTGGTGGAAGATGAACAAAAGCAAATATCCTATTTTGGCTAAGACTGCTAAAGATATTTTAGCCATACCTGTGACGATTGTTGCCTCAAAGTCAGCTTTTAGTACCAGGGTAAATTCTTGAGTCCACATCGTAACAGACTTCATCCTGACACATTGGAAGTCATCATGTGCACTCAATATTGGTTATATACGGCTGATGGAGGTATAGAAATATTTTTTAAAATTTTTATAAATATTTCATTTTTATTTTTTAATACTTTGTTTTTTATTAGGTGGAATTCATGAAGAAGAAATTTTTACTAGAGATGAATTGTAGGGCGAAGACGAAGGCATTATAATTTATTTGTTATAAATTATGATTTATGAAATTTTATTTTTATTAGTTTTGTAGTATTTTTAATAATTTAAAAATTGAAAGTGTCTAATTGTTGAATGATGAAAAATAAATACATCAAAATTTAAAATTTAATATTATTGTATTGTAGGTAATATAATTAATTATTTGAAGATCTTTAGATTTGGGCTAAGTCCAGCCTAGCCCAAACCCATATGAGCTTAAGTCCAGTTCAGTTCAAGTCAAAATAGACTTGAGTTTATTAAGACTCCTTAAAAGAAATTTGGGCTTGGACTTAGATTTAACAAAATCCAGTCCAATCCATCCAAATATAGGCCCAATCTCCAAGTCACCAAAAGGAACTCTTTCAAACCTTTTCTTTAATTTCCTTCTTCTTTTTCAAATCTTTCATCTAAAATAGATGAAATGGACGTGCAGACCCCAACTTTTAGGAAAGAGTCCTTCAAATCCTTAACTTCGCCGGTGGAGTTTTGTTTAAAGCAATTCAGGACTGTGTTTGCACCATTACAATGGAAACCTCAAGATATATTAACTTTTATATTAGCTGCATTTGTTATATTAAGGTGCAATTTCTTCTTCTTCTTCTTCTTCTTCTGGCTCAAGTTTTTTCGAGATATTAAGCGAAATAATTTACTGAAGTCTTATTAAATTTAATTTTCTAATTAAATATATTCACATGTAATTTTTTTATAGATATTTTTAATAACTAAACTATAGACTTTTGTTAAAAGAGAACCAACATTGAAAATATAAAATAATAATAATAACTTATAAAAGAGGAATAATAAAAATTAATTAAAAATATTATATAATGATAAGATTTGAAAAAATGATGTTGTGATGGCAATGACATATATTTATTTATGTATTTTTTTAGAAAAAAAAAATATCAATAGAGAAACAACATGAAAAATAATGAGAGAGTCGGATAAGTCCAATTAAAGATATTTTTGGAAGAAAAAAATATCAAATTATTTTCTAAGAAAATAATAAAGATTCAGGTAATTGTTTATTAAAATATAATAATTTAATAATTTATATAGGTGCGCAAATTTAGTCATACCATAAAGGACATGTATCGACGATATAAATGAATCTTTATCGGCAAGCTACTGCAAGTGGACCTGCTACAGGTAGAGATTGGTTTAATGTCACCACACAGCTGCGCTACTAGACATGAGGACATGAAACACCTTTCAGCATACAGACGTCCAGTCACTCTGGAGTCAATCAACTCCAGAGGGACACTACCCGTACCTACAAGATAGGAAATAATTCTGGAATGGATATTTATTATTTTGGATAGGAGAATCTTCCGGGGTGTATCTACCTCAGAGAAAGTATCACATTGGAATATAGAGGACTGCATCATCGAGTCCGCTCTCATCTCCATGTCAATATTTAATTCTTCACGAGATAGTAGACTTTAATGAAAATCCACTTACTTTGACACAAAAATATAATTTAACATGCATAATTACAAGTGTTAATACACTTAATCCGATATTTGAGCAAGTTATTTGTCATGTGCACATCATGCAAGTGGACAAGTATCAACTGAGGGATGATACCTCAACACTATTTACCCTATGAATATCATAAATCTCGTAGGAGTAAAGAGGTATTTTTGGACAAAGTAATATAATTAATTACAAGCACTAATTATTTATTGCAAATAATTGAGAATTAAAAGGAGGATGATTCTAACCAAGGAAATGTCATTCACACTTGCAGGATCAATCATTCACTCGACATGAGGGAGAATCGCTCATATTGCAATTGGCACCCGGATTCTCGTACTAGACCCAGTTACAACAGGTAAAACCCAAGACTCTTTTTCTATTTCACTTTTAATTTTACTCTCACCACCTTCATTAATGGCGCCGTCTGTGGGGAGGACAAATTTAATTATGTTCTCCCCAACAAAAATTATATGAGATGGTGACATGCATGCATCATAGACTGTCGAAAATGGAGAAAGAACATTAAATGCTTAAATGAAAATTAAATTGTATATTGTTCTTGTATAAAATACTTGCATGCATGACCATCGAGAGGAGGGCTGATGACCTTCTTCTCCCACATCCGAATCAAGTTAGATAGAATTCTGATTCGGTCATCCAAAATGACTAAGGTAGATACATCACCATCGAGATTCACCTTGGACCATCCCAGAGGAAAATAACAAGCTTCATCAAATTCTCGGGGAATGAACTTTTTCCTCAGACGATGACTCCGAAACAAATATAGGAAAGAAATGATTGAATAAGTGAAATCGATCGGAAGAAATCAGGCTGTAGCTTGGAGATCACCTGACTATAACTATCCTCTGCTACCTTCCTTGCAGCTGCATCATAAGCTAGCGCAGATCAGATAGTGGCAAGTTCATCCACAAGGCTTCTAACTCTGGTCGATAATCGAGCAGCAGCTTCATCAGAATTTTGCTCTGCCTTTTCGTTTCAGCTTACTTTGCTTCCGCCATGGACAAGTTGGCATTGAATTGAGCTGATTTAGATTCTATCTGATCCGACTTGGCCTCGCCATAAGCCATTTTTTCATCCATCAAGTCGAGTGAACTCTGAGCTTCTGCCAACTCTGAGTCTCTGACACTCGGGAATTTTTTGAGTTTGTTGATGGTAAGAATCAAGATGTAATATATCAAGCAATTGGCCAAGGATAAAGATGGGATTTCCCTTTTTCAGAAGGAAAAAGATATTCAGAAGAAGTGTCAAGCACTCATCGGCTCGGCAGAAAACATTGACATGATCTGGGCAAACCGGACTATGAGATTCAATACAAAACTCATAAGCCGATCACATCAAAATACACAGTCGAACACATTAGGGCGGGAAGACAAGTCAAAATCTATCCGGTCAGAAAGAAATGTGTGATGAGTCCACAAGTCGTCTGGCGGCCCACCTAGTCACCGACAAAAGCCTCGGGAAGGTAATTCTCCTTTACACGTGTCATCTCCCGGTAACACCCACCAGGCGGTCATCATCATTAGATGCATGTGGCAGTGAGAAGTCAAACTGATTCGATGAGATGTCAGAAAGCAGGTCCACTTTCGACAAAGAGCAGGCCTAGGGCAGAGAACTAGTAAATGAAATAGGTTCACGTGGAAGGCTCTGCGGAATAGGGAACAGTAGCCGCCTCAGTTTTACCGCCACAACTTAGTATATATATAAAGAAATGTCCTTATTTAAAGGAGAGAAAATTGGCGATAAAAAAAAAGACACAAAAAAGAGAGGCATAAATAGCATTTTTTGTAATTATTTTTGTAAAACAGCTCGGTCTACGTACTGACCGACAACAAAACAGGTCGACCAAACATATTTCACTCATCCGTTTTGTGCCCGTGGACGTAGGTTGGGTTTAACCCTCCGAACCACGTTAATTTCTTATGTCAATCTGCATGCTGTGGACGCTGGATTTCGCCCGAGGTCCACAATCGAGAATTTGTAGTTGGGGGCGCTAGCGATCCTGCAAAACAAAGGTAGAGTGAGCGGGAGTAGACTACCCACCGGTGTGGTGGGTGCCGGGGGCACTCCGACGCTCAAGTCAGTGATGAAAACGAGCTGTAAATAATGGAAGAGCGAGGCTTGACGTACCTTGACTTCTGTTGACTACCGTGAGGGCAGTGGGTCGGAGGTTCTGAGAGCTCTGGAGAGAATATGAGTAAGCTGAGAGTTGTTAGAAGTTGAATATGATCGAGCTATGGATTGTCCAGCTATGGATTGTCCCCCCACTTCTCGTAGACTTTCTTCTCTTATATACACACTCTCGGGAAACGTGTGTATTTATTATCTTTAATTACTCGTTCGTTGGATGTTGGAAACTGTCGAGTTATGTGAGATATTTATGAGTCTCGACGTTTCTTGATTTGGTATCTATTGCGTCGGTTGGCCCTCTTGATGACAATGAGCTTGGGCCCGTGAGGCTTCTTGGTCTGATATTGGTCGGTCTCGAGGTAAGATGTCGATTTTACCATTGGGCCCAAATTTGGCCCGTACAGTTTGTCCCCTACTCTCTAAGTCAAGTAGTCCTTGACTTGGAGAGTACTTGACGCGTGTGTCGCTTGAGGCCATAGTATGTAGGTGTACTCGAGCGTTGATGCTGCCAAATGAATATCAAGTTATGAGCTTTACTCTTCAAGAGCCATTGGGGAAGTACCCAATCGATTGAACCAGATGAAGGTCAGGATATAAGTCGTACGACATGTGTATTCCATGTCTACAACTTGACTCGATATGAGTCCGTGGGGGATGTCCCCGGTCGACTGAACCATATGAGGGTTCATAGTTATTTCATTCGACAAGTCTATGAACTGAAGGAAGTCCATGTCTTCATTTGACTCGACAAGAGTCATCTGGGAATGTCCCCGGTCGACTGAACCAGATGAGGTTCAGGATATAAGTCATACGACATGTGTATGTCTACAACTTGACTCTACATGAGTCCATGGGGGATGTCCCCGGTCGACTGAACCATATAAGGGTTCAGAAGTTTATTTGACTCGACACGAGTCCATGTGGGATGTCCCCTGTCGACTGAACCAGATGAGGTTCAGGGTGTAAGTCATACGACATGTGTATGTCTACAACTTGACTCTACATGAGTCCATGGGGGATGTCCCCGGTCGACTGAACCAGATGAGGTTCAGGATATAAGTCATACGATATGTGTATGCCTACAACTTGACTCTACATGAGCCCATGGGGGATGTCCCCGGTCGACTGAACTAGATGAGGTTCAGGATATAAGTCATACGACATGTGTATGTCTACAACTTGACTCTACATGAGTCCATGTGGGATGTACCCGTTCGACTGAACCAGATGAGGTTCAGGATATAAGTCATACGACATGTGTATGTCTACAACTTGACTCTACATGAGTCCATGGGGGATGTCCCCGGTCGACTGAACCATATGAGGGTTCAGAAGTTTATTTGACTCGACACGAGTCCATGTGGGATGTCCCCGGTCGACTGAACCAGATGAGGTTCAGGGTGTAAGTCATACGACCTGTGTATGTCTACAACTTGACTCTACATGAGTCCATGGGGGATGTCCCCGGTCGACTGAACCAGATGAGGTTCAGGATATAAGTCATACGACATGTGTATGCCTACAACTTGACTCTACATGAGCCCATGGGGGATGTCCCCGGTCGACTAAACCAGATGAGGTTCAGGATATAAGTCATACGACATGTGTATGTCTACAACTTGACTCTACATGAGTCCATGGGGGATGTCCCCGGTCGACTGAACCATATGAGGTTCAGGATATAAGTCATACGACATGTGTATGTCTACAACTTGACTCTACATGAATCCATGGGGGATGTCCCCAGTCGACTGAACCAGATGATGGTCAGGACATTCTCCATACTACTGGTCAAGGACCAGGGGAGTCTAAGCAAGTTTTCATTCTACTACTCACGATGAAGGTCCAAGAAAGTCTGTATTACACACTCCTTTTATGTCGTCCGAGGAAGAGATGATAATTTTCTTTATGTACCGTGGGTCGATGGCCATCCACCTTGTTGTATGCACTCCAAGAGGCCTAAGCGAGTCAGCAAAATCAGAATCTCACATCGGTTCGGAATGGCCATAATTGTTTCATCAGCACCAAAATAAATGATAATTGGCAAGGACATGTAAAACAGGCACAAAACAGCCCAGTTGCAGCTCGACAAAGAAAACAAGTACACGAAGCCCAGCATCAGAGCCCATCCGCGAGAGTCAAAACAAGTCAATTTTAGCCCCACATGCACTACCCAGCTCATGAGCAAGAAATTGGGATAAGAATCCCACACACAACTCTGTCCAAAATGAGGCACAATCCATTTGTGGGCCTATATATACAAGCAGCCCAAGAAACTGCCCCCACAATCCATTTCATTTGCAAAAACAGCAGGTAGTGTCCCATACCAATTAAAGCAAAAAGCTTTGCCACATCATTTTGCAATTGTCGGTCCATCAAGCCCAAAAGACCAACTCCATAGCAAACGCCCAAGCAACTAAAATCAGCTTGTAGATATTGGAATCCCACATCGATTAATGCAAGATTTGCCATGTAAGAGCGGAAACAAACCAAAACCTCCAAACTATACACCTCAAATCACCTGAATTCAGGAGCTGTACCTCGATGATAGAACCACAACCCCAAGCAATAGCAATCTGAGAGAGCCGAGATTCCCAAGAATTCTTGGATCTCTCTACGTGTGGATCCGATGAAGCCAAACGATCCCATGAATGTTCTATTTTAGTAAATGCAAAATCTTTCCCTTTTCTTTTCGATCTGCTCTAAAGTCTTTTGGAAATTGGTCATTGGCATCCCATAAGACTTCAACTTTATCCTAGATCATCCTCCAAATGGACGCACTTAAGGACAACACCCTTTTTGACTCGACAATTGATATCTAGTTCTGGGCCAGAGCATTTTCACCTTGTACTAACAATGAGTCAGGCGACGTGCTTGAATGTAGAACGAATGACACCCATGAACGGGAAAAAGAAAGGCGGTCTTTGTGATCTGGTGTAGAAGCCGTGCAATGAGCTCTCTGACATTCGTTTGGTACAGAGGGATGAGCTTTCTAATTTTTATTGGTATATTGAGAATGAATTGTGTAGACGACACGCGAACCCCCATAATTGAAAATAAGGCAGTTGGTGATGACACTGCTGAAGGGAAATTAATACGGTTGTGCAGAATTATGGAGTCTAGTGAACCTAATTTCCTAAATCCATCTCAGCAGGGAGACACGAATGTGTCGGCTGGAGGGATATATGTTGGCTGGGACATGCTCATTTTTGGAGGCATGCATGGGCAACGTGGCTTGCTTATCTTCAGCATGCTTCTCTCATGGGTTGGTCGAATGGGCTGGCAGGGAAAGCAGGGGCTTGGGCGAATGGTCTGACAGGCGCAGGACCCCAAGCTGCATATTCACGTGGGCATCTTTCTTTCTTTGGCATGTGGGGCCTGACTTGTTACTTGGTTAACTCCAAAAACTTTTAAATTCGTCCTCCGTGTCTTCGGTAGAATGAGTAGTAATGTAAGAATCACGTGGAGCATGGGCTTGTGTTCGTGAGCCGTGTAGCGTCTTCGTGGGTTTATCTTTGTATGTTTGGGCTTGTTGACAGTTTCCTCGTGCGATATTTCTACGGTGTGTGGATCTTGCAGTATGCATATGGTACTTTAGTGAGTGGGCCATTCATTTCTTGTAGTGTGATTGTCAATTCAGATGTCGAGAATACCAACCTGCGTCCCATATGCTTGGAACTATGATGGCTTATTATATCCTTCTACCTGGCCACATTTCCTTCCTCTCCATGGTCGAATGAATCAGACGATGATCCATTAGAGAATTCACTCACTTTGTTAAATATGACATAGATCTATGGGAGTCTCCATTCTATATGACCTTTATGAAGGTCTGGACCTAGTAAAGGTTCATGAGTATGGTCGACTGGAAACGATGAAGGCCTACATGGTCTCCGCCCCTCAATCTGCAAAACCTGATAGAGGTCGACTGGACCTGACTAAGGCCTTTCATGTCTCTTGAAGGAGACAATAATCCTTCAAAGTAGTCTGGAGGGGATGGTAGTCCTTTTTCGTAGTCTAACTGTCGTGTCGAATGGATCTTCAGCCAGTAGTTAATCATTCCTTCATTACGTGCCGATTGGAACCTTAGCCTCTAGCCAAGACTTCGTCCTTGTTGTGTCGAGTGAAATCTCTTACTCTAGCTAGAACTTCCTCATTGTCGTCTGGAATGAAAGTCCTGCCATCTAGCTAGGATTTTTTTTATTACCATGTCAAATGTGATCTTGAACATTGGGGGTCGTGTGGAATATTTAGCAAGCGACAAGCTACATACATAGTAATGTCAACTGGGACATCCTCATTAACACACTTATGTCGAGTGGGACATCCCTAACAAATTCTTTATCAAACATGGTAAATGTCGACTGAGCCATCCAAAATAATTACCTAGTGTAAATTATAGTGTCGACTGGGACACCCATAGGGAGTCCCATACTATAAACTGTAATGACAACTAGGACATCAATCACAAGCCCTAAGCCACATTTTGATGTCGACTGGGACACCCATGACAATTACCAAGTTGAAAATCATAGTGTCGTCTGGGACACTCATAGCTAGTATCATATTATAACACCTATTATAAGTCACATGCCTTAGTGATGTCGACTGAGACATTCTTAAGAAGTGTAAGCCATACCTGGTAAGGTTGATCGGGATGTCCACGCCAAGTCTACATTCGGGTACTGTCGACTGGGACGTCGCTTCATCATGTGAGGTAAATGGTAGGAAATATAGTTCCATTGAAGGGAGGCGTCTTGCTCCTGATGTAGGTCCAGGAATCTAAGGTCTAATGGAGACTAAAGTTGATGAAACTCCATTCATGTAATCTTTCATGCCACCTAGAGGAGACGACAATCCTCTTTCGAATTCTGAAGAGGATAATATTTTATCCATGCCATTTAGATTAGAAGGTAATCGCCCTAAGTAGTTTCGAATAGATTAAACCTTAGAGAATACTTCTTGGTTGATTTGATATGCCGGGAATTATGAGAGTATTCTCATGTCGACTGGAGGAAGTGTGTAGAATGGTTCAAGTGGTGGTCCATATATGTTGACACCGGGTAGGCTTGACTGGTAGTTTGACACCGGGTAGGCTTGACATAATCGCTATTTTAATCTCTTGTATTCCTTTGTATATGGAGGAGGGAGTTTGTTATGTTTGGTCGGTTGAGTAGATATGTTGACTTTTTTCTTGATTTGGTGGATGGTTGTCTGATGGCGGATTGTCACTTGTCACATTGTTGAATGCCCCCAAGAGATTGGTGGGGATTGTGGGATTTCCGGGAAGGTCTGTAGTATCAGCTTGTCGGAAGGTTGAAGAGATTTGCTCCAGTTGCTTCTGGAGGGTTATATTGGAGATTCGCATGGCTGAATTTTCCTCCTCTAAGACTCGTAATCGTTCTTGTAGAGTGGCCAATTGAGAGGCCATAGGGTCAAATGTATGATCGCTGCTAGAAGCCATGTGTAGCTGTGTTGAAGGGATCGTAGACTGAGAGATCTTCGTCTGCAATGAATCACTAATTCCCACAGACGGCGCCAAATTGTGGACGCTGGATTTCGCCCGAGGTCCACAATCGAGAATTTGTAGTTGGGGGCGCTAGCGATCCTGCAAAACAAAGGTAGAGTGAGCGGGAGTAGACTACCCACCGGTGTGGTGGGTGCCGGGGGCACTCCGACGCTCAAGTCAGTGATGAAAACGAGCTGTAAATAATGGAAGAGTGAGGCTTGACGTATCTTGACTTCTGTTGACTACCGTGAGGGCAGTGGGTCGGAGGTTCTGAGAGCTCTGGAGAGAATATGACTACGCTGAGAGTTGTTAGAAGTTGAATATGATCGAGCTATGGATTGTCCAGCTATGGATTGTCCCCCCACTTCTCGTAGACTTTCTTCTCTTATATACACACTCTTGGGAAACGTGTGTATTTATTATCTTTAATTACTCGTTCGTTGGATGTTGGAAACTGTCGAGTTATGTGAGATATTTATGAGTCTCGACGTTTCTTGATTTGGTATCTATTGCGTCGGTTGGCCCTCTTGATGACAATGAGCTTGGGCCCGTGAGGCTTCTTGGTCTGATATTGGTCGGTCTCGAGGTAAGATGTCGATTTTACCCTTGGGCCCAAATTTGGCCTGTACACATGCTCTTCTCCCTCTGCCAAAGTTTGCTTTTGGTTGTCCTCATAACCAAACAAATTCACTGCTGAAGGAAGGTTGAATCTCGGGAATAATACATTTTCGTTATTGTCCCTAAGACGAAAACCAGCCATCAACAGAGTTCCGCCACTTCTTTCTCTAACCCGCTTTTGGTTGTCTTGATCTTTAGGATGAACTATTGTTCTTGGATAGATAACCCCTCCATTGATTTCTGATTTTTCGGAGGGCAAAGCTTTCTGTCATGATCTGATATAGTCTAAAAAAATATCCTGGATAGCCTACAAAACAAAAGAAAAATATTAAGAATATGTAAATTCAAGCTGCACTGACTTGAGGAGAATGCGGGATACTTACAATCATCAGAACGTGAGAAAATGATTGGTCAAGGTCGTCCTTATGTAGATTTTCAAGCTTTGGCTCGTCCCCCACAGTGTAAAGGCCTAATGGTTACAATCTTTACGAAGGATCGGTCTGGCCTCATGTAAGAAGGCCTCCGAATACTTGGTTCCCCAGCTCGGACTTGTAGAGGAGTAAAGAGTAGATGGGATGTCTAATGTCTTGGCCTCCTCATCAAAATCATCCTCGGGGGTCGTGAAAAGTCTTCCATTTTTTTAGGAGCACTTGGTGTTCCCGCCTTATTGGCTATATCTATTCCCATGAAAGGTGAGGAGGTCGGGGCTGGGGGTTCATCCTCATCAATTAATATTCATAGGTGAAGGCCCCTTCATCGACTTTAGCAAATGCAGAAGGGCCCTCCTCAGCCATAGTATGCGCTGGAATTTTAACAATAAGCCCTCCACTCGTACCTACAAAACAAAAGTTAAATGTTAGAAAGAAAAACCTTCCTAGTATTTCAAAAGTAAAATAGAGAAGAGTCTTGAGATAACAGAGCTTCAAAATCGATGATGGGAATGGTTCAGACACTATTGCCTAGATGATCATGCTCGTAGCAAAGGTAGACGGTTCTTAGGATTGAACATGCAAAATATCTTCTTCGATCTCAGAGCCACCTCTGGCAGCTCCATCAACAGCTTGGGTTGGTTCCTCTGAAGCACCAACCGCCTTCATTTTTAATAACTTCTTTTCAATTAACTCATCAATTAAGAAAAAAAATTATTATTTTTTATATATAAAATTTTTAGTAAAAATCATCAAATAGATTTTTTAAAATTTCATTCTATATAAAATTAGTATTAATTTTGTAATAAATTTAAATGTATGGACACAAATTTTAATAAGGTCTTATATTTGAGTTGATGCTCTAAATAACCGTCTAAGTTGGCTAAAAATCGAGTCACTCATGCTAGAATTCACACTAAAGAAATTAAATAACTATCTATCGGTCTAATATATTGAAATAAAAATATTTTTGTTTCATTTTTTTTTTATTGAGTTTCCAATACTTATTGTTTGCTACTTTGAATCAAAATTAGGCAGTATATATAAATGCAAATCATTTTAAGGGTGGGAGTGAATGAGAATTTATTAAAAATGAAATATAAACAAATGAGTCAAATGATCTTTTTGGTTAAGATATTTTCAAAGAGATGGTCAGAAGCAAGGGGAAATACTTTTTGTAGGAAATACGCACCACAGAGTATGTGAATTCCGATGTGGGTTCAAAAATTTTAAATTTTAAATAAAAAAATTTATAATAAAAAATTATAAAATTATTATGAGCCCTATGTCGGGACCCACATGCTCATTGGACAGACGCATTATCTCAATATATATCCTATAAAAATATTTCATGTTGAGAAAATTCTATTATGCAACGACTGTACCAGACACACATTTATAACTCAACAATACATTGACATACGTTAAAATAGAAAAAAAAACTAATAAATAATACTTTTATTTAAAACAACTCCTATAAATTATATAATTATTAATTTATAATAACACATTACTCATACAACGGTGGAGAAATTTAATTTAAAGCTCAAGTTAGCTCAAAATAAAATTTGAAAAAGAAATTAATGAGAAAAATAGTTTTCAACACTTTACATCAATAAAAACAAAGGCGCGCTATGTTGGATAAAGTAAATATTTGTATTAATGTCACAAATTTTATATTTTCTAATTTAAAGTTTAACTATAGATGTGTTTATCCAACATTTAATATTATTAACATGAACAATTTGAGACAAGGAAATGAGGTCCCCATGATGATGCAGGAATGCAACTATTAATTGTTTTCATCATGCCACAATTTCCACAAATAATTTGCTGTAATGTAAAAAATTCCTTTTCAAAATTCCTTTTCCTAGAAGAGCAAAAGCATTGAACTGGGGGTGGCAAAACGAATCAACGAATCGAATCCTAAACGAATCGAATCGAAATGTGATGAATTCGTATTCGATTCGTTTATTAAACGAATCCTAATATCATGATTCGTATTCTATTCGTTTATTAAACGAATCGAATATGAATATTCGTTTAGTCATGATATTATTTAATATCATAAATTACCATTGTTGATTTACATTAATTATTCATAAATATATACATATAAAATATGTAATTAATATATTTATTAAAATACCTCACTAAATATCGAAAATATTATTTTTTTTCTATGGTAATTAGCCATAATTTATCGAATCTTAATTGAAAAATAACAATAACTAGTGAAAAAATAATAATAAACGAATCATAAACAAATCCATGAGCTTAAATTCGTATTCGATTCGTATAATAAACGAATTGAATTGAATTGACCTATTTATTAAACGAATCCATTTTTTAAAACCTGTATTCGCTTTAAAGCAAATCGAATCGAACGAATAAACGAATCCTGACCCAAATTGTCACCCCTACATTGAACATAACATTTCAAATCTATATATACATAAATGAAATTCTCTTTCAATTTCTTTACATCATGTTAAATTCCACATTGGTGATTAATTCCATCTCATAAAATCATTGTGAAAGAAAACTTGTCCTTGTCCATACCATATAAGAATGTGGGGACGATATGAAAGAGAGAAGGCAAGAGAGTGGCTAAGTGCTACGTTGACATGCAAAATGGCCTTAACCGTATACGTAAAGAGATAAGATTTTCATAGCCCTATCTCTTGCTGCATTGGTTTATCCCTTTTCTCCCATAACATTAACAATCATCGAGTAATGATTTTGTTTATTATTTTCCTTAGCCCTCAGGAAGAACAATCCAATATTTAAGCTAATCAAAGGAGTTGGTTTATGCTCAAACTTATCAATATTACCTAATGGTTCAGGTTTAGAATTGTGTTCAATTTCTTTGTTGGTGGTTGCACTTGGAATGAGAGAAACTTTATTAAATTCGGAGAAAAGATAAGGGGGACGTGAGAACAGAAATACATGCAAATCCATGAATTACATAAATCAAAAACAATAATGACTAGACGAAATTAAAGAACTTAATGAAGCTAGCTACATGAACAATGCGGTAATAAAAGGAACAAATTTTTCATTTTCCGGGGCCGGGCAAGCCTAGCCGGTGCCTCCAAGGACACCCTTGAGCTTCTTCACTTGAGCATCATCAAGGAAAGTGGTCTGCTCCACCAATTCAGAAGCCAAGTTGTTGGCAAATAAGGCGAAATCAATGATTTGGAGGCCAGGGTTCGGGCTATTGAAGCTAACAACAGCAAGTGCTCCGTTTTTACCTGAATTTATTTGAAAGTGCAACAATCCTTGTGGAAACACCATCACATCTCCCTTCTTGAGTTTCTTTACGTAAACCGTGTTAGCTGAAGAGGAAATGAACCCAGCAGTAATTTTTCCATGTATAACGAAAAGAATTTCGGAAGCAGCTGGGTGAGTATGCATTGGGATTACGCCACCTGGCGCAAGGTCTAGGCGTGCCGAGGAGATCCCCAGGCCATTTACCCCCGGAAATTGAGCAACAAACGAAGGAGTCACTGCAGCCTTGATAATGTTTGATGTGTTTCCGGCCATGCCTAGGCCCGAATAGGCGAAGTGGTCAGCGGTTACCATGGGGGGCGGTACGCAAGGATAGCCAGCAGGACCTTCTGGCAGCTTTAGGTCAGCGACACAGAAATCGTTGACAGCTGCATTCGAGGAAGAGGAGAGGAGAGCTAAGAAAAAAATAATGTGAAACATTTTAAAAAAAAAAATAATAGTTAGGGTTTTGATGGATGTGGGTTGGTTGATGGGTTTATGTAGGTTTATATAGAAAGCTTGTGGTGCAATTTGCAGAAGTGTCCATGCAAGATTTTAAGGAGTGAAAATACAAACCAAAAACATTTGTGCTGTGAAGCTTCTTGGCCTTTGGGGAGCACAATCAGACAAATAAAAAACAGGAATGCCCTTTTTTCTTGTATTTACAATATATTTCATGATGACTTGAAAAAAACTAATGATTTTTAGTGCCCTCGTAATATCAAACAATTAATGACAATCATGACAAAGAAGGATGACCTAATAATTACATGGCATTTAATTTCCTCTTTGAAAGTTAAGCACAGCACAAGGATCTTAAGGGAATCTTTGTGCTAATTTTATCAACTTCATAACTCACATAATTAAATTTATTAATTGAAAATTTCAGCCAAACAGAAATTGACTAGACAGAGAGAAATGAGTAGAATCCATGGAGCAGATATTGGGAAAACAAGGACTGTTGTCCAATCGCAGCTAGCTGGCACATGGGAAGAAAGAAGAGAAGATTATAAGAAGACAACCTGACAGCTAGAGGCATGCAGGAATATTTAATAGTCGTGATCGATGTCCAATATCAATTTGGGACCATAGAGACAATCTGTGGCCTATATGAATTCCTTTATTGATAAGCCTTCTAGTAGCCCTATAGCATTTACCCATATAGTCCCAACTATATATCATTGGGATGCTTTTGCTAATTGATTTATCATATAAACATGCATTATAGTGAATTTCCTTTGAATTGACAGATGGGAAACCATTGGTTCAAGCCCAAGATGGCAAAAAACAAACTTAATACATTTGCAATAGATAGATAAGACCTAAGTTATAGCATTTACATTATGCACACTCATTCGGGATTGTCATATGTGTGAAGTTTTGGGATTAGAGCGAAAGTATTCATATAAGCATTAAATTATGAAACCTAATTAAATAAGAATTCATTATTAAATAAGTCTTCTATATTTAATCTATATTAAAACTCTTAATTAATTATGGTACTAGCCCACTAAAATAAGGCTCAATACATTAAATATTATTTTCGCTCAATAACTAATTAACTATTAATTAATTTAATTTAACTTACTTAATTTTAATTATTAATTAATTAAAATTACATTTAATTTAATTTATTAAATATCAAATATCAAATATTTATTTAAAAATTTTAATTTAATTTTTATATTTCAAATTTATTAATCAAATTAATATTTCTCAAATATTCTGAATGTCCTAATCTTATTAGGAATTTATATTTTAATTGAAAATATAATTTTCATACTAATTGCTAAAATAATCATTTATAAACCTTTAGTAAACTTTCTTGAATTTGTGACATAGACGAGAACTATATTTGTACGACCATCCTAGGTTCATTATTGAGTAACAACACTATGATATTAACTCTTTAATATTTCATCTATTAGTAGCATGTCATGGCCCATAATCAATAAATGAAGTGGGAAAACTTATGAACCTATTAGAATACACTTCGAGCATACCATCTCATTCCTTCTGATATTTATATTTCTTATCGAGCCTGGGATCATGGTTAGGACAAATCCTTACTACTCGATATATTTCAAAACTCGATCTCGTGAATTTGATATCTCTAATATATCAATTTCTTTGGCGAAAGACTTGTATCCACATCTTTGAGTTTCCTTGGAACATCTCTAGTTTCTATTATCAAAGCTATCAGATTCATTCTCGAAGCAGACATGACTTCGTACATTATTAACTCAAGATCATCTATTGTTTATTCAAAGGACGTGGCTAGTCGAATGATGATATACTAGTGAATCATGAATATTATCACACAAGTCAACATGTGATCTCAGGTCAGAGGATATAATGACACTAATGTATTATTACGAAGATCAATGATCTTAGATAACATTACCATGAGATTTTACGCTTATGTGGTCGTTTTCGATGTTTCATTATACTAATGAAGATATATATTATTTGTGTTCTTATGATATGAGACTTATTATCCCTTATATTAATATCAAATATCAATTTAGGTGACACACAACAATATTTATCAAATGATATATTATTATCATGTATAATAATCACATTTTATCAATAACTTAATTTGAGACTTATTCGTATAAATATCGTTGACTTTTATAACCACAAACGTTTTTTGGATTAACGATATTCATATAACATAATATCTCAGGACATACACATAAAATATGGATGTAACGATGTGCAGAAAATAAATATCTTTTATTAATAAATAATAAATTGTATTATAAAAAATTACGCCTTAAACATTGACATTCACAACAGATTTTATGGCATACACTCTAACAATATGGTCATATGATATGTGTGGATTTAATTTGTGGTTTAGGATACTTTCAAGCCAAACCTACTCTCATATCAATATGAGGAGAAAATCTTTGGTGCAACAAAGGTACCACGTCATCAATGTAACAAGTCAATCATCCATTGCCACGCGTGCAAAAAAATTAAAAAACAACTAAAAAATAGGTATTAAATTATACATGTCATTTTCTAATTCGCTGATAGTACCACATCACTCATATCACTCATACCTCCGTTGCACCAAAGATTTACTCCAATATGAGAAACCACTCGATCTAAAAACTTAAGCTTAAAGATAAAGGCCTGAACAATAGTTTTTAAATTCGTCAATAAATTTTGCATATTCAAATATCATGAGCATCAGGATTGGAGCTTTAGATGGTGTGGGCTTGTATTAAAAATTCCAAACATCAAAATCTACCTTGTAGTGTGGGTTATAAAACCCACTAGCTGGGGTAGACATCTCACACGGATACGTGTGGCTGCCAAGTGCTAAGTGGGAAATATGACAGATCACAAATGAATAATGTGAAGATAGGGTGACAAAAGACCAATATTACTCGATCGGTTGGAGAAGATATCTAATCTTTAGTTGTATTCTTAATTATGTTTTAAGTAGTGTGAGCTGTTTCAGTATTTTCAGGGTGTGGATCTGATTTCTGATTGGTTTTGGAAAATAGGATGTGTGCAAAGTTATAAATTGTTAGGTTTTATCGTAATTAAATTTGAATCTTGGGATATCTTGCTTGTATTTGAACTGAATTTATATTCTAGTTGAATTTAAACTCCACAGTTAAACATACTGGCAATTTCTTCCCTTGATTAAAGTTTGAATTTGGAACCAAACCCTTGGAGTTATGCAGGGCAGGCCACTAATTAGCTCACAAACACAGAGTCTGGTTCCCAGGTGAGCTTTAGACCTATATATGTGACAGTGAAAGTGTTGCAAGCTCTCTTCTCTGGCAACAAATGCTTGGCAATGAAAGATGACAGCTGAGACTGACAGGAAAATTATGAAGACCATGTTCTAATTAATGAATTAATGCAAATGAATATAAGGTTAATAAATGAATAGTTAAAGGGAGAGGGGAGAGGCATGTGTTTTGTGGCAGAGTGAATAGTCAGTCCTTCAGAGTTCAGAGTCCTCATGACCTTTAAGATCTGCCCTTCCCTTGCTGAAACTGCTTTTCCTGCCAACTTAAACTTTCAACAAAGTAAAGAAAAAAGTGCTTTTAATTGCAAGCAAACAAATCCAAACCTTCCCTTTAGCCAATGGACTTTCACTTACACTGCTATATCCTGAATTGTATGCCACATTGCCAAGAAAAGACAATGAAATGAAAAAATTAAAAGGACAATGATATATTTACTCACATTTTTCCCGAATTTTATCACAACTCTTAAGAGAATTGGGATAAAATTAAGTAAAAGCGTGAGTAAGTTTATCATTTTTGAAAATAAAAATAAAGAGAGGATTATCATATCTCACTACATATTAAATAATATGTAAAAAAAAAAAAATTAGAATTATGATCGAGTGTTGAGCATTAATAAATCAGCTGCTAAGAAATAAATGGAATCTATATGGAATAAATTATTACAGTTAATTTAATATTCAGTACTAAATCATGATTCAATATTAATAGTAGATTATGTTTTTATATTGTTTAAGATTTTTTATGTTAATAATTTTTTTTTATTTTATAATTTAATAATAAAAAATACTGTAGGAATATTTTAATTTTATAATTTGATAATAAAAAATTAATTGTAGATATTAGGTTAATTGTAAATAATTTAATATTATTTGTTTTATTTTAATAGGATAGTCTAATATGTTTTCTTGTTATAATATAATTCTTATAAAATTATAATATGAATTTTTTATTGTAATATGATTTTTATTTAATAGATTTATTAATTTAATTTTATAACTTTAATATGAAACCGCCACGTGCCGCGATGAAGAGGTTTACAAATATTTAATATGTAGAGAGATAATTACCTTCTACAAGTTTTACAAGAAAGAGGGAAAAAAAAGTTTTACAAGAAAGAGAGACCTAGTGTTATGTAACATCATAGTTTTATAGAATTGACCGTGAGTCCTGTTTGATCAAATGTAAAAAATCGATATAATAAAAAATCGGTTAAAATCGGTCAAAATTGGACTCGACCGGTCTAATTTTTTTAACTTTTTTAAATCTTCAATTAAATAAAATTATTTATTACATAAGTCAATTTTATTAATTTTCTGGACATGATAAACCAAATAAATCAATAACTCATTCAATTTTTTACATCACTAATTTGATTGGGATAAATAATGCGTAACGTAGGCTCCAACCTAAACCTAAAGGTGCAATGGATAAGGATTTATGCTGTATTTGTATTTAATTTTACTTTGTTTTCTCTGTTTGTGTACACATGTCAGAGCAGTAACAAAAGCAGAAGCAGCATAGCAGAAGCAACAGTGGAAGTGGTGCAGTCATTACAAGTGCAGACTCGGTACTCAAGAGAGAGAATGAGAAAG